>WEIT01025938.1:378170-398994 GCA_013389985.1 Dryoscopus gambensis | reverse complement strand
GGCCGTCAGGTGCGGGGGGGCCGGGCCGGGCTGGGGGGAGTTGGGCCGCCGCTCACCGGGGCTCATCTGGGGGTAGCTGCGGGCGAGCTTCAGGTGCCTGCCGTGCCAGCGACGGGGGGCTTTCTAGGGGGGCGTGACAGAAGGCCCAGCGGTGTGCTTTGCCCTCCCTTCAGCCACCTAGGGCTGCCGACGGGTTTTTCCTCACTGCGAGTGCCTTTCCCAGCTGCTTGCTTTCCTCCCCTGTGCCCCACTTTACCTTACCCCCAGCCCTCAGCGGAAGAGCCTCCTGCCCATGCTGCTGCCCGCTGTGCGAAGTTTGCCTGCTGCAGCACGTGCTGCCGGGCACCCTGCCACGGTCCCCTCCTGTCCGCGCAGGGACCCCTCCCGTGGTGGCACGTCCCCACCCAGTGCTGTGAACGCCAGCCTGCTCCGGAGTCGGAGTCGGCTGCAGCCCCGTTCCAGCGTCCCCTGGATGACAGGGAACAGGCAGTGAAAGGGCCTCCTTGTCCTGGCGAGGTGGTGGGCGGATGAAGGGGGCTGAATGGGGCCACTGTGTACCAGGCGGCGGTTGGGGGACGTGATGGGGGGGGTCGCTTCCTGCTACTGCGCCAGACTGGGAGAATTAAACCTGAAAGTCATTGTGAGTGCGACAGCTGGGGGCCGTGGTGGGGAGGGGGATGCAACCAGCCCCTTGCTGGCTTCAGCAACCTGTGTGGGGTCTGGCTTCCCCAGGGAGGGCAGCACGGGCTCTCCTGCCTGCCAGCTCTAGAGCAGGGGTGTATGAAGATGTATAAGAATATGAGAGTATAAGAGAGTATGTCTGCCAGGGATGGCAGGAAGGTGCTTCCCAGTTCAGCTGACCTGGCTGGGGCTAGCCTCGTGGTTGGGGTGTCTGGTGGGTCATGTCCCTGCTAGAGCTGGGTTGTGCAGCCCCGTTTCCTGCTTTTAGCTGTGCTCAGCCTTTTGAGAGCATCTGTTTTGAGCTGGACTGGCCAGCTCATAGGAAGACCAAGGATCCGTCTTGGTCTCAAGTTGATGGGGGACCTCAGCAAAATGTTCTGCAGTGCCTCTGACACAGGCGTAGTGGTAGCTGGTGGCACTGGAGTGATGTCTTGTGTGCCTGGCTGAAGCCTGGGAGCAGTTCCTGCAGAGGAACCGAGATCAGTGCCATCGGTTACAGCAGGGAGGGTGCAGGCTGGGGTGGGTTGCAGTACCCTAGGGGCCATACATTGTCTTCTTCTTGCAGGACCCGGTACATCAGCACAGAACTGGGGATGCGGCAGCGGCTCTTCGTGGGTGTGCTGACCTCCAAGAGCACGCTGAACACACTGGGGGTGGCTGTCAACCGCACGCTGGCCCACCGCCTGGAGCGCCTGGTGTACTTCACAGGCACACGGGGCCGCAAGGTGCCCCACGGCATGACGGTGGTGACACACAGTGACGAGCGGCCCATCTGGAACATGTACCAGACCATCAGGTACCTTCTGGACCACTACGTGAATGATTTCGACTGGTTCTTCCTGGTGCAGGATGATACCTACACGGAGGCACACCGCATCAGCCGCCTGGTTGCCCACCTCAGCATTGACACCCACCTCTACCTGGGTCGTCCTGAGGAGTTCATTGGCGGGGACACTGAGGGACGTTACTGCTATGGAGGGTTTGGCTACTTGCTGTCCCGCAGCCTCCTCCTGCTCTTGCAGCAGCACCTGGAGAGCTGCCGCAATGACATCCTCAGTGCCCGGCCCGATGAGTGGCTGGGCCGCTGCATCATTGACTACACAGGTGTCAACTGTGCTGAGGAGCATGAGGTAGGTTCTGCGGCAGAGATGGCTGGATCCTGGCCCAGTGTTTTCCCTCCTCCCTGTGGCCTCTCAGGTCCTGGGAGGACTAGTTGTTGCACCCTGCCATCCTTTGAGCTTGCTGTACTGGCATCTGATGGTGTGGGAGTACAGGTTGGGGCTGGCTGTGACCTATCTCTCCTGGCTGGCACAGGGTCTGCATTACCACTATTTTGAGCTGGGGAAGAACGCAGACCCTGAACGAGAGACCGACCTCCGTTTCCAGAGCGCCTTCACTGTCCACCCTGTGCTGGATCCCCTCCAGATGTACCGGCTGCACAAGTACTTTGCACAGGTGGAGCTTGAGAGAACCTATCAGGAGATCCAGCAGCTCCAGGTGAGACCTGGCGTGGCTGGGAGGGCCTTGGTTCCATTTGTCATCCCCGTGGGCTTTCTGGTTTCTCTGCGGGTTTCTCACCTGATCCTGCTGTTGGACAGGATCAGCTGAGCTCATGTGGCTACAGAGGCAGTCGTGCTGTCTGGAAAGCAACTTTGGACCTAGATGGGTCTTGGGCATGCAGTGGTGGTTCAGGGTGATGAAGCCAGAAGGGTGCAGAAATCTGTCATAAAGGCTGGATAGGGTGAGGGAGAAAACCTGAGGTGTTGGACAGGGGTCAGGTTGAGGACGGAGTTGTTCTGGCACTGCTCTTTGAGCCAGCTGTGGCTGATCTCTCAGTATCAGGAGTCAGCTTGAGTGCTGCCAGAGCTGGAAGACCTACTTGGGCCTGCCTTGGCTCTCACTCCTCCATCTCTTGTCTTGCAGATGGAGATCCAGAATGCCAGCAGCCTGTCTGCTGATGGGGACCACGTCGCCACATGGCCCATTGGCATCCCGCCCCCATTCCAGCCCAAAACCCGCTTTGAGGTGCTGCGCTGGGACTACTTCACAGAGGAGCAGGTCTATGCCTGTGTGGATGGCTCCCCCAAGTGTGAGCTGCATGGTGCGGACCTGGCGGACGTGGCCGATGTGGTGGCCACGGCCATGGAGGAGCTGAACCGCAAGTACCAGCCAGTGCTCCACGTCCGCAAGCAGCAGCTGGTGAACGGGTACCGGCGCTTCGACCCCACACGTGGCATGGAGTACACTCTGGACCTTCAGGTGGAGGTGGTCACCCAGAAGGGGCACAGCCACTCTGTCACTAAGCGAGTGCACCTGGTGCGGCCCCTCAGCGAGGTGGAGATCATCCCCATGCCCTACGTGACGGAGGCCAGTCGCATCAATGTCATCCTGCCGCTGACGGCCCATGACCGGGACTACGCTGCCCGCTTTTTGGAGGCTTATGCGGCAGCCGCTTTTGAGAGCAGTGAGAACGCGGTGCTCACGTTCCTCTTCATCTATGACCCCTTTGAGGCCCAGCAGGTCACCCAGAATGACATCTTTGCCTCTGTGAAGTCCCAGATCACCGAGTATGAGCGCAAGTATGCGGAGGTAAAGATCCCCTGGATCAGTGTTAAGACGGATGCCCCCTCCCAAATCAAGGTCATGGACATTATCTCCAAGAAGCATCCCGTGGACACACTTTTCTTTGTGGCTGGCGTGGGGACAGAGGTCACCGTTGACTTCCTGAACCGCTGCCGGATGAACACCATAAACAACTGGCAGGTTTTCTTCCCCATCCACTTCCAGGGCTACAACCCAGCCATTGCTTACCACAACCAGGTGCCACCCACCACGCTGGACCTGCTGCGGGACATGGGGCGCTTTGACCGTGACGTCTTCCATGAAGCCTGCTTCTACAATGCCGACTACATGGCAGCACGCACCCGCATGGCAGGGGACGTGCAGGAGAATGAGGACATCCTGGAGACCCTGGACATCTACGACATGTTCATCAAGTACTCCAACCTCCATGTCTTCCGGGCAGTGGAGCCTGCGCTGCTGCAGCGCTACCGGCACCAGGCCTGCAACCCCCGGCTCAGCGAGGACATCTACCACCGCTGTGTGCAGAGCAGCCTGGAGGGCGTCGGCTCTCGCTCCCAGCTGGCCATGGTCCTTTTTGAGCAGGAGCAGGGGAACAGCACCTGAACAGCACCTGAACCCTGGATTATGGAGGGGCTGGCCCAGCCATGCCATGCCTGCCTGCCCACTCCACTTCTTGTGCTGCCCAAATCTGTCTTCCTTCTCCAGTGGCTGCAGGGATTGCTGGTGTCAGAGCTCGTGACTTGCCCCACTTGGGGCTGCCCAGGCCGGGGTCTGCCAGTCCAGGATGCCTGGGTCTTTCTCAAGCGGCCACGGCTGTGCAGACCCCAGAGCAAGATGGGGTCAGAGTCACTGAGCTGCAAGCTGGAATGCCTGGCTCCTTATCCAGAGCTGCTGGCCCCACCCCTCTGTCCTGGCCCTGCTGCTGAGCACTGGGGAGATTGGCTGCCCTATCTCTTGCTGTCCCCCATCAACTGGGGGAATGTAGAGCCCAAAGTCCCCCTGCTGTAGGGCTGGGACTACCACAGGGCCTGGAGTGATCCCTCGTAGTTCCCCCAGTGTCCTGGGACAGGACTGTGCCCCTCGCTCCTTTGGAGCATTGGCCTGGTTGTACAGGGAGGGACATGTCCCTGTGCCTGCCACAAGCTTGGACAGTGGAATGGGGTATATCCCATCCCAAAAGAGCAATAAGGATGTTTGTTTTGGGGTTTTGCCACTTGGCAATGAGCTGGAGCGCTCCTGGCTGGTTGGGGTGTGACGAACTTGGCCCCTGGGGCCGGTGGGTGTAGGGGGTGCCAGAGGGGATCCTGCTGATTTCACGTACCGTGAGCTGCTCCCCATGGGAACCATGACCCAGGCCGCTTCGGCCTTCGCAGTACTGATAGGACGTCGGAGGTCACAGCCCTCAGACGAGAGCCTCCTGACAGAGGTGGGATCCCTCCCCGCTGCGGGGCTGCCCTCAGGGTCGAGGGACATTGTGCCCGACACTGATGGGCATGGCAGAGGGTTTGGCTGTGCATCTCCTAAGGAGAAAGCGACTGAGGAGCCGCTCTCTGCTCCTGGTTTGTATTTAATGGGGGGAAAGGAGGGGGGATGGGGTGCATTTACACTAATAAAATGGAGAGATGTACCGGTGGGTCTGGCTGATTCTTTCATGAGGCACCTGTGGGTGTTCCGCTGGGGGTCTGTGTGGCAGTAGGTGCTGGCTGCTTGTATAAATTCTGTCTGCAGCTGGCAGGACAGATTCCTTACAGAGATGCTTCTTTCCCCAAGCACCTGCAACATCATTTACCTGAGCAGGCTGCTCAAGTGAGGTGAACTCTGCCTTCCAGGATCTGGGATCAGCTCTGAAGGAGGCTCCCAGGCCAGAAACTGGGTCTGAGCACTATGTTGGATCACCGGTGCTGGATCTTCCCTCTCTGCATGACTTTCACCCTTTTTTGGACTGTTTTACATCTCAGGGCTTGTAAGCACTTGTGTTTTCCAGTTCTGAGTTGGGCAGAGCAACTGTAGTCCTGTCCTGGACTGTTTTCATCACCTACAGCTCCTATTTGCATTATGAGGTGTGGGGACTGTGCCCTGCCCATGCTGCCTGCTCCAGGCATGATTTTCATGACTCCATGTGCTCTTCCCACCAGCCCTTTACTCATCATGTTTTACTGCTTCATGAAACACATGTATCAAAGAGATACCCCCACGAAAATTAACTGAACCTACTCACTATTACTTACCAAGGCTGCTAGTGCTCAGCAAAACTCATGGAGAGCCCCTGGGCTGTGTGGTATGCCTTTTCCAAGGGTACCTCATTCGTCTCTTCCTGCTCTAGTCTTTGTATCCATGGTGTTGGAGTGTATATGTTTAAATATAATTTTATTATATTTCAGAGAGTAACTGTTAGCTTGTACTGAGTATTTCTATTTTTGATCTTCCCTGAGCACATCCTTAATTCCCTTTAAGGGGAAATCTGGGACAGGGGGAGGAAGGCAGATGCAGGTGCGTTACAGATACATTTATCCTCTGAAAAGCGGACCAAGTAGTAAGATGTGATTAGGCATTAGAAGAGTATCCAAATGATAATAAAGTGGCTTCAAATCAAGTTGGCTGTGAAAAGAAACCCAGAATTGTCATTTAATTATCATGAGACTGTCTAGATAAAGTTGCTCTTGCCTCACTGCTGTTTGCCCAGACTGAGTTAGAGGTATTTGCATACTTAACACTCTGCACTATCAATACCAGCACAGCCTTCCTGCTCTGACATATGTATGAGGAAATGACAGTGCTTGTGGCACTCCCAGCACGGTTATTGCTCCCTTTTCAAGGGAGCTGGCAGCGTTTGAAGCTGTTCTGGTGTTTTCCAGGTTACTTGCAGCATCAAAAACATGACGAAACCCTGAAGAAGGATGTGCGAAGCTTTGAGAAGGGGTTTGGTGACGCGAGCAAGGTGAGCGCTGGCTGTGAAGTGAGCACTGGCTGCTGCTCACTGGGACATGGCAGAGACCTGTGACAGTGGGGACGTGGGCACAGCTGCGCTCTGCCCCTCTCCTGCCCTCACAGGGCTGGCAGGTGTGGGCAGGGCACCAGACCAGGACAGTGACACCTTTGAAAGGGGCAGGGGAAGCAGCCCCGGGTGCTGATGTGGGTGGCTGAGTAAACAGAGACATTCTGAGATCTCTCTTTGTGTTTGACTCTCTTTGTGTTTGACCGTCACTTTCATACAATGTGTGGATTTTTGCACTTTTCCAGTTGCAGAGGCAGGGCAGTGAAAGGTCAATTTTACCAACGAAGCAGGAGAAAACTTGTCTCCTGCCTTGTAGACTTCTTCCCTTTCAGAAATTCTCTAAGTGTTACTGGCTCACCACAGCAATCAAGAGAGGCAGAGCAACTTCCTCTTGGAAAGTTTTTCAGAAGACAGAGTGAAGGGGTGGTTCAGAGCACTCTGAAGCACAAGAGGGAATGTCTGAATGCACTGGGCCTGGGTGGGCACCTGCCTCTCCTCCTGCCTCCCCTCTCATTTCTGCACTGTGGCAAGGAAAGGGACTCAAACTGGGGAAAATATAAACTACTGCTGTTCTCCCCCCACCCTGGTTTGTTTTCCTGTGTCTGCGAACACAACAGTGAACCTGTGAGCAGGGAAGCAAAACTTGCTTCTCTAGCCCTGCTTGGGTCACTTCAGGCTGTGCTAAACTCCATGGCAAAGCTACTTCAGCCCCAGCAATATTAATCAGTTTGATGGCTGACCTTTGGGAGGACATGGGAATTGCGGCCGTGCCAGGAAAGGGCTGGAGGGCAAGAGGAAATGCAATGCCCTTTCTTCCCTGTGCTTTTACTGGGAAGGGGCCAGTGGTGCCTCACTGTCCTGCAGGAGCAGCTCTACCAACCACTGGCCAGGACCCAACTCGAGCAAACATTTCCTCCTGTCTCTAAGTGAAGGCAGAAGATGCTGCTCTGCTTGAGGAGGAGCCGACAGGGGGGTGCCAGGCTGTGCCTGCATCCGGTACCTTGGATGCCCAACATACTGCTGAGCCCCTCTGGAGTGTGTGAGGGGCTTTGGTGAGGGTTTTTTCTGGCCAAGCTCAGGGAAATCAGAGCAGTTCAATGAAGAAGGAAAGCTGTAGGTGGAGGCAGGGCTGCTGTCAGTGTGTGCCTGCCTTCAGGGGTTTCCTTCCACGGGGTGTCAGCATATCTGGCTATGCCCAGGGATGTCCCCTCTGGGGCAACATCACCCCAGCACTGGCAGAATGCAAGACCCTGAAGGTCTGGCACTGGGGGAAGAGGCAGGCAGCTTGCTTGGACTTTGATTTTAATTGTCTCCTTGGTTTTTCCAACCTGCTTGCCCACTGTCAGGGGCTGAGTGCTGGAAAGTGGGTGCTGTATGTCCCTTGCCTGGCCGGACTGATTGGCACCACCAGTCCATTTTTCCAGCAAGGGGGTCATGGGCAAATGATCAAAGAGCAAAGCAGTGAGCCTGGCATTTGCACGTCATACAGACATGCTGAGAGTCACTCCTTTCTCCAGGTGTTGCCTGTCACCATCAACCTCTCCAGGCAGGAGATGCTTGGCGAGGAGGTGACAGCAGTGGGACCACATGTCCCATTGCATTTCGGGGCTTATTTCCAAACCCTCTGCTCCTAAGCTGGATGGTTTTGTTTTATTTGAAATGCAGCTTTTCTATGGGAACAGCTGTAATTACTGTTCGTGGCAGTGGAGGGACGTTGGAAAGTGCCCAAAGGAGGTGCCTACCCCATAGACAGAAGAGACCCTTGCTGCCTGCTCCATCCTGGTGCCAACTCCCTGGGACTAACACCACAGGAGCTGTGTCTTCTGGGGTTGTCACCTCCACAGTGAGAGAAGCTGTCGCCAGCACAGCCACTCCTGCTGTGATCAGGTACTTGGCATCTGTCCAGAGGGCTGTGCTCATTAAAATTAAGGGCCTGTTTCACTGCAGTGGATCCCCTTCTAATTACGTCCCAGCTATTTCATGTGGCTCGTTACAGGCATTTCAAGCAGCGCTGTGCTGGGTGAGCCCCAGGTGGCAGCATCTCCGTCTCTGGGGCGGACCAAGCCCCTGGTGGCCCTTGAACAGGCACAGCATGGGAGGGGGCACCCAGGCGCCACAGCACTGCAGTTTGTGGTTGACCCTGGGATCCTAAACCTTGGTTGTCCCACTGGCCCTCCTCAGCCCAGTGCCATCCGCACTGGGACATGAGGCATGTCACAGGCAGGGTGTGGTGCTGGGTTCACCTCGTCTGCCTGTCCTGTTTGGAGAAGTAGGAGACACTACAGGAGCTGCCACTTCCAGATAGCACCTGGAAGTTGTCAAATTAAAGAATAGAGGTGCTGAGAGCAACAGAGAAAAAGATCTGTCAAATCTTCACTAGGTCATCACTACAGGGCTCCTGGGAGTGGTCCTGAGGCCACTTTATTGGCATAGAAGCCGGGATGGGCCATGCATGAAGCTGAGCCTTTCCTTCTGCCATGCTTCAGCGCTGTGCATGGTGCTGAAGGAGCTGGAGGACACGCTGACGAAGGACCTTGTGGGCTTACCACACAATCCTGCTCTCCTTGCCCAGCTCTTCACTGACACGTCTTCACTGTAGAGCAGGAGGCACCATGAGCTCCCAGTTACCATCTTGGTGTGGGTGAAGTGATGGGGCATCCTGGAGGGGCAGATAGGTCAGAATCTGGTGGCAGGGACAGTCTTATTCCAAAGGGACCCAATCCTCTTGGTGATAAAAAGATGTGGAGGATGTAGCTATTTCCCTGCTTTTCCCTTTAGCATCCAACCTCAGTGCTCATCTCACAGGGCGTGGTGTGAGCTGTGGGATGTGGCTGTGTGTCACAGCTGCACCCAGTTAACTCAGGCATTTTCAGCCCTCACTGGTTTAGAGGGAAACCTGTGGTCCCTGGTGCTGGCAGCCTTCACCAAGAGGTCAGCTTCCGTTTCCTACCGTGTCCTCTTTGTGCTGCAGGGTAGCTGGGGCAGATGGAGAAAGGTCCGGAGAAGGCAGGAGCTGGAGGAGCACCTCTGCCAGGAAAAGCCCCAGCAGGGCCCCCCTGCCCCTTCACCCACCCTCTGCCTCCCCTGTTTCAGTTTCACCCTGCACCCCTCGCACATGAGCACAGGGCTGTAAAGTGTTCCCTGGGTGCCACCACCACCTCTCCTATAGGGTAGTGTCTCACCCATCTCTCTGCCCCATCAGCCCTCGAAGGCATCTCTGGACCTACTTGTGCCTCTTTATTAGGGAGCATTTGTACATTTATAAAACAGTGACGCACATCTCTCACGTTCACCAGCACGAGGGCGATTCGTGCTGGCCGTCCCGCCATGGTGCCCATGCCCACCCTGCTCAGGGCCTGCTGCTCCTGCTGGCAGGAAGGGGACACATCCTGCACCCCCCACTTGCCAGAGAAGACCTTGGTGTAAGGCTGGCTGGCATGGCCGTGGCACGTTCCTGGGCTAACATGTGGCACCCCTCTGGGGACCCTCCTGCTTGCAGGCTGGAGTATGGGAACCCCATGGGGAGCCAGCACGGGGTGCTCTGGAGGGCTCCCTGGGGAGCACCAGCGTGGCAGCCCTGCCAGGAGGCTTGCTGTGTATCATCCCACGCAGGGGGACACGGAACACCACGCAGCTGGGTGCTTGCACCCTCGGGGAACATGCTCACACGTGGGTGCATACTTCGGGGGAGCTGTTGGAGCAGGCATACCCAGAGCCAGGGCTGCTGGTGCCCTGGTCCCTACCCTGCGCCTCCCATGTGTGGGGCCTTGAGGGCTGCAAGGATGATGGCTCCTCCTGCATCTATGGCTTTGGGCACGGCACAGCATGGCCATGTTCCATCTGTGAGCACCAGGGATGGGAACCAAACCAGCAGGGCCAGAGGCTGCCTGGCTCAACCTCAGTCTTCCCCAGAGGTCCCAAATTCCTGCCCTGGGGTCCCCCTCTGCCAAGTGTGTGTGTTGAGGGGGGCTTTGCCAGCTCGCCCCCCCTCCTGAGATATTTTGGGGCACTTTGCCCTGCGCTGGTGTCTGCTGCTACAGTGGAGGGGGTGGAGGCAATGTACAACAGGACAGGGGGAGTGCTGCGGGTCCTGCCGTGCGTCCTGCTGTGGGTCCCGCCATCTCA
Source organism: Dryoscopus gambensis (assembly GCA_013389985.1). Classification (NCBI taxonomy): domain Eukaryota; kingdom Metazoa; phylum Chordata; class Aves; order Passeriformes; family Malaconotidae; genus Dryoscopus; species Dryoscopus gambensis. The sequence continues at coordinate 388,610 of WEIT01025938.1, read as the reverse complement.
GGGCAGGCAGGACTGTGGGTGCCAGTTCTGGCCAAGGCTCTGGCCAGCAGGTTGGACTGTGGCTGTCCGGGTGGTGCTGGGCACGGAGCACCCTCCTAACCACGTACAGTCTGAGGGAGGCACAGCGGGTGCTCAGCACCCGGGGCTGGGAGCATGGCAAGGGGTACGTGCACGGTGCAAAAGAGCAGTGACAGGCAGGGGAGTGAGGGCAGGCCCCGCCACGCTGCCTGGGCTGTGCCAGGCAGCTACACCAAGGGATAAGCCACTTTGGGCAATACCTGGGCAAGGAGAGGATGGGTTCACAATGGACTTGGGCCGGAGACGGGGGAGGCAGTAGGTTTGCAGTGCTGAAATGACTGGGGATTATTGGGGGCCAACACTGGAGTGGCAGGGGGAGTCACAGTGCAGGGGTCTGGCTGGGAACAGTGATGGAGGGGCTGCAGCCCTGAGAGGCTGCATGAGGTTGGGCAAGGGTGGGCAGATGTTTGGGGGGTGTCACAGTGGTGGTGGTGCCAGGGGTCAGGGTGGTGCCATGCAGGTGTGGCTGAAGTTGGGGTGTCCCTGGGCTGGCCACGGGGGCCATGCTACTCAGAGGCGTGCCCTGCAACGCTGCCCTGTCCTGCAGCAGGAAGGGGGAGAGGTGGTTCCCGGGCAGAGGGAAGCTGTTCCAGGCATGTCTCTCTCCTGAGGAAAACCATGCAGGGCAGAGACCACTACCCAGGAGGGGTCATCAGGGTAGGGCTTGGAGGGGTTTACAGGAACCTCAGCTTACCCCCTTCATGCTCTGCAGCACCAGGGCCTCTCTGGCCCACACCTGCTGCTCCCCCAAACCCCCCGGCATGCCCATCTTCCTCCACGCTGTGTGCTTGAAACCGGGCTGAGCCCACGTGCTAGGGGCAAGCAGAGGGGACAGGCAAAAGGGCCGGGGGGCTGCTCCCGTGCCAGTGCTGAGGCAGCTCCAGTGGCATCACTGGGGGCGAACGGTGTAGCTGGTCCTGGCAGTGGGGTGGGGGAGGCAGGGGCCTGTGCCCACCGCACCCAGTGCCGCAGTCCGTTCTCCATGCGAACACTGGGGAGGGGGGTGGCAGGGGGCTGCCCCCCAGTCCCAATCTTGCCTAGCAGGCGAAGTCCTCGAAGACTCCCTGGTGAGGGTAGTGGTGGCGGTGGTGGTGGTTGGGTAGGATGCCCGCGTTGTAGGCGCCCTCCACGTGCCGGCCCAGTGTCTCACAGGGGCTCTGTGGGGATGGCAGTCAATAGGGTGGGTACAGACGCCATGCACCCTGCCACCTCCCGCGTCCTCCCACCCAGCACAGCCTGCCCACAGGAGCTCCCCCGGGAGCACCCAGCTCCCTGCCTCCCTGGGACTGCCCTGACTCTGCAGCCTGAAGGCACCAAATGAAGAGCCACATTTCATCCCTCAATCTTGGGACAATGTCCCTTCCCCCTGGGGTGGGGGCAGACACGTGCCCAGGCCCTGTCCTCGCTGGCTCCAGGCAGCCCAGCCCTGCAGAGGTACCTGGTCCTTCATTTCCTCCAGTCCCAGTGTGGCGATGCTGCCTGAGGGCTTCTTCAGAGGTGGCTTGGAGCGTCGCAGGACCCGGCTCACCTTATCTCGGATCACCTGGGTGCAGATGGCAGGGTCAGACCCAGACCTGCACACAGGTAGCACCCTGTGCATGGACACCCTGGTCTACACAGAACTGCTGCCCGCTCCCCTGCTTAATCAGGGACAGTGGGACTGTACCTCTGCCCACCACCCTCCCTGTCCTCAGGTCACTGAGGAATGCTGCGGGACCCGTTCTCCTCCCACTGCCTTCCTCTGGGTGTTCCCCAATTTAGGGGCTGTAATAGCCCTCTGGGGTGACCACACATTTTATGCCTTCCTCGGAAAGCCTGTCTCTGCACCCACTGCCAAGACACATCCCTGAAGGCTAAGCACACCTCATAGATGTAGTCCAGGATCTCCAAGATGGTGAGGATGCTGGCACCGATGAACAGGCCCATCTGCCCCCCGATGTCCCCTGGGGAGGAGGAGGGGAAGATGGTCACCAGGAGATGCTGTGCAGCCCACTGAAAGCCTGGGGTGGGCCAGCAGGGCAGCTGGCAGTGCCAGGGCTGCCGGGTAGTGGGGGACAGAGCAGTCATGGGGGCAGGGGCAGCAGGATGGAGGGAGTGGGGGACGTGCAGGATAGGGGACAGTCAGCAGCATTCCACCCTTCAGCCAGCCTGTGGCTGGCTGCTGCTCTGTGTGATCCCTCCCCCACCAGACCCACATCTTCCCAGGGCTGGACCCAGAGCTCTGCGCCTTAGGGCCCCACAGGAAGGCAAGGGGAGTCACCGAGAAGCCCAGCAAGGTCATAGGCTTTCTTCTGCTCAATGGCTTCGTAGTTGAGCGCCTCAAAGAAGATGTCCAGCACCAGGAAGTTCTCCCTGTGGGGACACCACTGAGCTCAGCAAAGAGGGCTGGTAACCAACCATCCTGCACCACTGCCCACAAACCTCCCCTGTCCCCAGCCCTCCAGCTCCCAGGTGCTCGCAGGTGCTCCCAGAGCCCTCGTGAATTATTCAGACTGGTGCAGTGGGGACATGGATGGGGCATGTCCCAGGCCAGGAGAGACAGTAGGGTAGGCAGGTGCTGGCAGGAGGGCTGGGAAGACATGGAGAAGTTGGGGAGAAGCTGTGATAGCAAAACCCCTGGGCTATCTGCTGCAGGGACCGAGTATGTCAGGACCCTCTCTCTACATGCTGCCAGGAGTGGAGTGGACGTTCCCCAGGTCCCCAGCACCCTGCCCCTGGAATACCCCAGTGCTGGCAGCTCACCGGATGTAGGTCTCATTCTTGTTGTACTTGCGGGCGAGGTAGCGCGCGGAGCCCTTGTTGGGGATGCGGACCATGGAGATCTCCTTGCCATAGCGTGTCAGGTTGCACGGTGTGGGGCAGCTGCAGCGCTCCTGGCTGTCCTCCACTGCTGCATCTGGGGGCAGACACCCATTGGCACAGCCAAAGTCTCTGGCCCCCTCCCTGGGGCACTCAGCTGGCCCCTAGATGCCCACCCACTGCTGCACCTACCCAGCGTGTGGTCAGCACATTCGATGTACACATTAGGGGAGCAGATGGACTCATTGCCTGTGGAGAAACAGCTGTTTGGGAGGGTGGCAGTCTGGCCAGGTTCTGACCCCCACTCGTGACTCAGTCCCTCAGAGGAAGGGGGGCAGGGTGCAGAGGGAATGAGGGTGAATGACCCTTGGGTTCAGGTTGGCTGGGGCAGATGTGGCCCAGGTACGAGGTAGACAGGGACGGGGCTGATCTGTCGTGTAAGGAGGGTAGGACAGGGGCTGACCCAGTGTGTGGAGAGGATGGGGTGGTCCCTGGGTGGAGAGGGATGGGGCCAGGGGAATCCTTGGGTGCAGAGTGTTGGGGCAGAGGTGATCTTTGGGTGCAGACTGCAGGGAGTTGGGGCAACCCCAGCAGGCCTGTTGGGGCAGTGGGGTGTTCCTCACACCATCATGCACACCCCTCACCTGGCATATGGACCATGCGGCAGTGGCAGCTCTGCACCACGGCCTCCTTCTCACACTGGAGGCGGCAGGCAGCGATGCTGTAGGTGTCATAGCCGGGCAGCATCTGCTCCCCCTGCATGCTGGCCCGGCAGTTCCCCCACGGCTGCGGTAGGTAGGTGAGCTGTCGGGGTGAGAAGGGCATCGCTGCAGGGCTGTGCTGGGCTGGGTGCCCATAGGCACCTCCCTGGGGGCTGTGGGGCATCCTGCCTTACCCGCTGCTCCTGGCAGGACACAAAAGTCTGGAAGCCAGGCGAGACACCAAAGCCCAGCTGATGGATATAGGGTGGCTCATCCTGGCTGTGGATCTGGACCCGGATGCCAGCTTCAAATGATGTCTCGTCTGTGGGAAAAGGACAGTGGTGCAGCATACCTGCACTGACCCAGCGCCTGCACCCCTCTGGTGCCCTGCTTGACCCGTAGTCCCCTCACAGGGTGCTCTGCTTGCCCAGCAACACTCCCTCCTAGCACCCCTCACCTGTGCCCTGCCTGAGCCATAGCCCCACTTACTGGTCTCTCTCCAGATGGGCAGGTACTCTTCCTGCTGGATGTCCAGCATGATCTCCAGCCCGTTGCCCATGCCACCTTGGCGGGTCACACGTGGATTCTTCCGGTCCCCATTGAAGGTGTAGCACTTACCATAGCGTGTGTAGACCTGGGGATGGAGAGAGCAGGGGTAAGGGAGCAGGCAGGGAGCTGGTCGAGTATTCTGCAAGCAGGATGACGTTCAGAAGCTCCATTCCAGTTCCATGGACGTGATGGAAGGGAGGTACAGTCTTGCATGACCCTTGGAAAGGCTCATCTCAGCCTCACTCCCACACTGCCACCGCCCCCACCCTTGCTGGGGTGGGGGTGAAGCGTCATTCCCAGTATCCACGGGGCAGCCCAGCTGTCCTGCTCCTTCTAGGAGGGAACTCACAGGAGTGAAGTGCTGGGGGCCACAGCGCTCTCCCTGAAAGCGACACTCCACCAGCATGTCCTCGATCTGGTGGCCCAGGCGGTGAAAGAAGCTCTGCATGGTGCGCTCGGAGCGGCGGGGCGGCAAGAAGCGTGAGTAGTTGGCCAGGCGCGTCAGCCAGGCACGCTGGTCCTCCCCCAGCACGGCCAGCATCTCGGGCACCAGCGAGTGGTTCTCCCGGGCCAGCCCCAGCCACTCTCCCACCGAGTAGAGGTCGGGCTTGGTGAGCTGCAGGAAGCGTGCCCGGTTGGGGTTGCAGAGGGTGACAGCCGGGAAGCGGAGCTGGGGTGCCCAGGCGAGGCGTGCGCGGGTGTGCACAGGGCGCGAGAGCAGGTGGTGCAGGCGGTCGGCAGCGCCGGTGGCCAGCAGCCCGGCGGAGGCCAGGAAGGCCAGGCTCCAGAGCAGGCGGCGCAGGCGGGACTGCGGCCGGGTGCACATGTAGTGCAGCCCGGGGATCCGGGTGGCTCGCAGGATGCCAACAACGAGCTGGGGCGTGCTGCTGTCCTGGGGTGGTGGAAGAACTTCCCCGTCCTGACAGCAGGCAAGAGGCAGCGGCATGGCTGCGCGCAGAGTGGCTCCTCTGGAAAGTGGGCTGCAGGCTGCCCCTGAGGCTGCCAAGGGTCCCTGGTCCCCTCCAGGGATCTCTCCCTCCTGTGAAGCTTTTGCTCTGCGCCTTCCTGGAGACGATCAAGGCAGGCACCTTCCTGAGCTGCTTTGGTGATGATGGGTGAGGGGAGGGAGAGGAGGGGGTTGCTGCAAACACGCCTTTCCCCAGCCTCCATTTGGGAATGGAAAATTCCTCCTCGAGCTGGGCTGGGACAGGGGCGTGTATTGTCTTACCCCAGGTAAACTGAACTGGCAGCCCCCAGGGTCCCGGCATGGTGGGCATGTGTCTGGATAGTGATGACCTGTCTCAGGCACACCGTGTGAACCCTGTGCCTAGGAATGTTACAACTCAGCTCTTCCTCCTTGTCCCTTGCCATGCATTTCACTGCAGCCACCATGAAACTCTGCCTGGACCTCCAGGGTCCCCAGCTGTGTCTGCTCTGCAGCTGGGGACCCTGCCCCACAGAGGCAGGACAGTGGCAGCCCTGGGGGGACCATCACCTAGTGCTGCTTGCGATGATGTCTGCCTTGCACCTCAGTATCCATGCCCCTGGAGCTGGGGACCTCAGTGCATCTGGGCCATGTGGGGCAGGAGAAGCAAGACCGTGGGTCAGGAGGAGTGAAACCATGGGGTGGGAGGCTGCATGGGAATCCACCTGCACCTGGCGGGTGCTTTGAAGTGATGACGAGGCTGTGATCAGAGCGCAGCAGTGGCGGGGGGTGTCTGTACCCGGCTGTCAGCGTGGCTGGCAGCGCCCCGACAGCCTGTCAGGTGTCTTCAAAGCTCAGCACCGCACTCTCCTCAGCCTCTCATCTCCTGCTGCTGCTTCCAGGCACCTGCCTCCAGCGCTCACCCAGCACGGGCTGGCATGGGGAGGGGGGTGTCCCTCGGCCTCCAGAGCCCCAGGACAAGTCAGGGCTGCTAGGCCCTGTGACGAGCAGCATCCTTGAGCTCCATTGCATCAGGGCAGGAAAAGCCCAGTGCTGGGAGAAGAGAAGAGATTGGAACAAAGGGAGCTCCTGATCACCTCAGCAGTGACTCCCCAGCACCATCCCTTGCCGCAGGCCTTGATGCCTGAGCAACACGTAACTACAGCCATGATGAGGACACGGCCGGGATCCCATCTGGCAGCTTGGTCACAGGTACAGGAGGACGTCAGGCAGGTCAGCAACAGGACAGGCACCGAGGGCGGCGAGCGGAGGCAGCGGGCAGCACGCAGGGCGGCGGGNGCCCCAGGGCCGCTCCCGAGCCGCCCCGGGCCGCCGCTGAGCTCTCCGGCTCCTGCCGTAGCCCCGCCGCCGAATCCAGCGCTGGCACCATCCCCGCCGCGGGCTCCTTGCTACCTGCATCCTCGGGACCCTGCGGGTCACCCCACCGTACCCGCTCTGAGCTGTCCCCTCATGCCGCTGTATCCCCGCAGCCCCGCCAGGACACGGCTCAGCCCCTCTCTGTGGGGCGGCTGGAGCCGGCTCGGCTCCTTTCCGAGATTTATCGCGGCTTTGAGCGCCGGCGGCTGCCAGCCTGATACCATCAGCCCCGGCACACCAGGGCAGCTTCTATATTAGTTTTCTTTAAACGGCGGATAAGCTCCCCAGGCTGGAGAAAATGTCATTTCTGTGAACGCTTCCATCTCGTGTCAGTTCAGACATCTCCGGCGGCACGGCAATCACCCGGGAGCGGGGTGAGGGATGGGGATGCAGAGGCTGGGGCACGTGAGGACAGAGCTTAGGGACAGGGACCAGTGTTGGGCAGGACTGGAGGAGGTCCAGCTGTGATGGTGGCCGTGTTCCAGCCAGGTGGGCACGGCTGTAGGGGAGCATGGGGAGAGATGGGGTGTCCGTGCCATCCAGCTGAGTTACTCACTTGTCGGCTACTGGGGTGCCGAGGCCAGCTGTGAAATCACACTGGAGAGAGCACAGCACAGTCCTGAAGGGCTTTGCCTTTCCAGCATGACAAATCCAATTAGATAACAGGGAGTGCACGAGGAGAAGGAGAAGGAAGAAGAGCAGAGGAGAGCCTGCCTGCACAAGGAACATGATTTTCTCCCCGCAGCTGACCCAGAAAAACACCTTGCAGGACTGTAGCACACATGTCCAGCCAAGGATAGCAACTGGGGCATGGGCCCTTGGGCACCTGGCTCTGCCTGCTGGGCACCCATGAGTGTTGCAGCCTTCGGGCCAGAGAGGCAGCATTCCCGTGTCATGCACCAGTCTCCTTGTTCAGCCAGTGCATGCCGGCATCCCCACGCCATGCTCGCATGCAGGGGAGACCCCATTAGGGAGGTAATTTCTTGACACGATTCCTCATTTTCCTCTCTCTCCCATGGAGACACGCTGACCTTGACAGAAATAGCTGCCTGCGTCTCGGCAGGCAGATCCCATTCAGATATCGCTGGGGACCCTGGCATCTTCTTCCCCACCCCACACAGTTCTGGGGCCCCCCCACGTGCCCTCCATGCCCCTGAGACTTGCCTCCCAGCCCCTCTGCTGTGGGGAGCCTTATGGGAGCAAGGTGCTGACCCCCAGCATCATCACCCTGGCTCACGGCAGCCCACCCGTGAGCACTGGGGGCATGAGGACCAACATCATGCATTCCCAGTCCCCCATCCCCAGTGCTGCCAGCCCATTGTGCCAGCCTCGGGCTGATCCCAGCTCACACAGGTATTTCTGCGGCTTACACGGCTCCCCACGGTATTTAGCCTCTGGAAGACGACGTTAAACATTGCAAGCAGTGACAAATCCTGATTGCTCTGAGGAGACAAGAGGCCGCACTAAGCTTCCAGCCAAAGGTTTTCATGCGAGGGGAACAAGCTGCGACATGTGTGGTGCCAGCGGGTCCTGCTTCTGCTTGCCTAGGACATCCAGCCCTGCTCCCACATCCCCAGTGGGACATGCAGCTGACGGGCAGGCCCTGGGCACAGGCACACCACACAGGAGTGATCACCCCGGCGCAGAAGCATCCCTGAGAACAGTCATCATTGGGGCATAGTGGAGATGGGGACAGGGATGGGAAGACACCAGAGTGCTGCCCACCCTGGACTTGGTGGGGCTGCCATCCCAGGGGTAACCTTGATGGTCATCTCCAGGTACCCAAGCCCAGAGAGCAAATTAGCATGGGCAAGGCTATGGCATAAAGTAAAGCAGGCCCCAAAACTGGAAATGCTGCTTCCTGAGTGAGTGCAGGCAGCTGGAAGCACAGGGATGTTCCTGGACAGGGGACATGGCACAGGAGCTCGGGCCAAACCGGGATGATGCTGCTGGTAGAGCTGGGGCAATGGCACACCCACACACCCTGCCTCCTGCTCTGCTCCTGCCCCCCACTGTGGCCATCCCAGCCCCAGATCCCAGCTCTGCTGGAGCCCCTCACCATGCCAGAGGCCCCCCCCACGAGGCAGCCCCCCATCCCCAACAGCCCACTCCCTCTGCACAGCACAGCCAGGCCCCGCCTGGGTGCCCCGGGAGGGAAGCCGCAGCGCTGACGCCAGCATTGCAACTGCCCGGGATATGAGATCCGCTTGGATTCAGCAATTTCAACTCATTTCAAGCCCGATTCTGCAGCAATTTTCTGAGCCAGTGGGATGTTTTTGCCACAGCAAACGTCCCTTCTCATGCATGGTCGCACCATTTCCTTTCCCAGCTCCCAGGAGGATTTGGGGAACAATGCCAGTTTGGCTCGACCCCAGCTCTGGCAGCAGGACAACATCTCCCACACTAGCAGCCCCTCAGTGTAGCCCCCTGCCCCACACGGAGCTGCTGGGATGGCTCCTCTGGGACACAGCCCTGCATATGGGGGCAGGGGCTGCTGCCTCTGTGGGGCACCAGGCTCTGCATCCTCAGCCCAAACAGAGCAGGGCACCTTTGGCACAGCACATGCAAGTGATGGTTTGGGCTTCCTCTATCCTGTAAAGGGCTAAGCTTTGTAATATCTCCTGCAGCTCCCTGACCTGCCTCCAAAGGAAGAGGGAAAACGGTGTGGGGCAAGGGGGCCAGAAGCTGCTGCAGGCATATCCCAGAAAGGCCAGGACCCCTCCTACCGCTGCAGCTGTGCCTCTCTCTGTGCTAGAGGACAGCCCTTGCCAGCTGAGTCCCCTTGGCTAGCAGTGGAGATGTGGGCGTGTGGGGCTGGCAGAGCCCCTTTCATGCCAAGCAGGCTCGCTGCTGGAATACCAATTGCTCAGCTGTGCTGCAGGCTGTGCTGCTGGCCAGGCAGAGCAGTGGGAGACACCCGAGCCCCAGCACTGCGCAGGGCATGAAGGTCACAACCAGGCTGCTGCATGAGGGACAGCGTGTAACCCATGTCCCCAGGAATGGGCAGGATCTAGGCCAGGGCTTCCTGCTCCTGGTGGGTCAGGAACATAGGGATACAATGCAAGGCAGAGGGATGCACCGTGCACGTGGGCAAGGGCACCTTCCCATCTGCCCAAGTGCTGCCAGTGACTATTAAAGCAGGGGGACACAGGCACTATCCAGCTTTCAGGATCAGCATCTGCAACAGCATGCCCAAACTCGTGCCCCAGAGAAGGACCTCTCCCTGCAGACCACTGCCCCAGGAGTCCTGCACTTGTCAAGGCAGACGCTGGAGAGAGCTGTGCTGCCCATGCCACATGGAGCCAGGGTGGGTGGCTGTGACACAGAGGAGAGTAGCTGGGGACCCCAGCTCCTCACCTCTCAAGTTCACTGCACAGGAATGGCAGCACACTGCACTCACATGACAGCCTCTGGTAGAAGAGAAAGTGCCATCACATAGCTGTGCTTTCTACTCCTGGTGCTCCTGGGGGAAATTTGTCCCACAGTCTCACTCATTTCCAACATAAATTTATTCATGGCCAGTTTTTACCATTTGTTCTCATGCCAGCATTGTCCCTTAGCTTAAATAGCTCTCTTCCCTCCCTTGTGTTTACTCCCTTGATGTATTTATAAACAGCAATCCTATCCCCTCGCAGCCTCCAGCCTGCCAGCCTTCACGTGCCAATTGCTTCTGGTTTCTTCTGATTCAGGCTCTGCCTGCCTGGGCAGCCCAGCTGCCCGGCACAGCATCAGCTCCAGCTCCTCAGCCCTGGCTGCCCAGGGCTCGCGCACTGCTCTCGCCCTCATTCCACAGCAGCCGTGGGGCAGGATCCCAAGCCAGTCGGGACCGGTGCCCCAGCCGGGGCTAACCTGCTCCCTGCACATCTCCCGGCAGCGTGTGCTTTCATACGGTTTGTTTTCATTTTCAAGAGTCCACCAAAAGGGACACCTGGGCAGGTGAAGGAGCCAACACCAAGGGAATTGCAGATGAAGTGCCAGTGGCAAAGGCATGCTGCAGTGCAGGGCAGGGAT
>WEIT01025938.1:359664-376847 GCA_013389985.1 Dryoscopus gambensis | reverse complement strand
TTCATCCTGCTGGCAGCTGGAAAATCCCTCTGAGCATGCTGCCTACCAACCCTGGTCTCTCCTTTAGTACGCGCGTGGGATGCTGGAGCCGCAGAAGGTTTCTGCCCCATCTTTCTGCCTCCTGCTTCAGGAGGTGCTCAGGGTCCCCACGGGAAAGATTGCACCAAAGCTGCACCCCCAAACATGCCAAAACGAGCTTGTCGAACTGCTAACACACTCACTAGCTTGGGTTTGGACTGTGCTGAGCAGCAATCCTGCCGTCACTCTGTGTACCCTCCGGCGCTCTCCAGCCGGCTTCCCACCCTCAGACACCCCCGCGCCGGGCAAGCCGCTCCCGGGCACACAGCACAGCACGCTACGGATAAGCACTGGGATGGGCTGCAGCTCAGCCTCGCTGCTGCAAGCCCAACAAAATACATACACAGAGAGCAATAATGATGGGTTTGGGTAGCGGGCTCCCCTTGGCAGTTGGAGGAGATCCAGCACCATGCGCGGTACTGTGCAGACAGAGCTGGCCTGTGCCACTTGTCCTCAGGACCAGAGAAGGATCCCCAGCCCCGTGGTTTCACAGAGATGTAGCACTGAGCCCACACATCTTGCAGGCTGGAGGAAGAAGGGAACATCGACGATACCCGAAACTGGGGTATGCAATGTCCGCGGGGCTCCTTTCTGAAGCCCTCCTTTCCACCCCGCAGGAACCCCAGTACATCAGTGCCTCTGCATAGTGCTGGTTGGGCGCTGGTGGCTTTTGGCTGCAGATCCTAGGCACCCCCGACCCTGTCTTGCTCTCCTTCGCATGCGGGGCCCTGCGGGGAGCTGTCTCCGCATCCCCGCTTGGCTCCGCGGGCAGCGCATCCGCCGGGGACCGCTTCTCTTTGGAAGCAGCCGTACAGGGAGCTCTGCCGCCCGTCCCCAAAGGGTTAACAAGCAATTTCCTTTGCTGACAGCTCGGAGACCGTTCTCTATCGACTGCAGGAGAATAAGAGGGGAGAAGCAGCGAGATAAAAAGGCAGCAGAGCTGGCACCGCCTGCTTAATCCCAGCGTTTAATCTGCTGGGGCAGCGCAGGCAGCCTTATCTCGCCGTCCTTCTGCTGCTCCATCTCATTACTGCTCCCACGGCTGCCGGGAGATGGGGGAGCTGAGCCGAGGAGCGGGGCCCGGGGCAGGGATGCCGCCTGCCGCCCCGCTCAGCAGCCCCCGCTCCTGGCACCACCGCACCCGTCGCTGCCCGGCCGGAGCCGGGAGCACACACGCGGGGATGGGCGCACAGACTGCGCCCACGGAGCATGCTGGCTCGCGCCAGGCGCTGTCACACGGCCTTGGGGACACACTGCCAGTGTCACACAGTCAGTCACACGTTTCCCGATCACTGAGCTCCGGTGGTCCAGCTTGCGCGATGCCCAAGCCCCCATGGGCTTCTGGAGGATACAGGGCTCCATGGGACGGTGCGTGTAGAACACAGTAGGGCCAGGAGAGCAGGCAGGCCAGTGCCACCTTGTCCTGCATGTGCCCGTTCCTCCATCCTCACCTATCCAGGTGTCCCCTGCGGGGTGCCAGACCAGGCCGGCTCTTCCCACCGGCACACCATGGCCATTGTCGCCGGGACACACCGGCCTGGACCTGGCAGCTCCCGCAGCCTCAGGGCAAGGTTAGGCAGGAGGGGAGGGGGTCCCTCCAGCCGTGGCATTTATCTGTAAATCCACAGCACTGACACGGTGAAGATGAAGCCTCTGCTCTTGCCGGGTTGTCACGGGGGTTATCCTCCTGCCTACGGATGGGTTTACACTGATAAGATTTATTGTCACCCTGGCTGAGGTGCTGCCAGCACCTCACTGCCTGCTGCTCTTGCAAGGCTGTGCTGCCTGCCGGGGGGGTGTTGTGAGGGGCATGAGCAGCACCTCAATGAGCAGTTGCCAGTAGAGTGGGTCCCCAGACAAAAGGACAGCCAGACATGACCCTCTGCTCCCTGCTTCCAGGGCTGATGGGTTCCCTGCCCACCTGTTGCAGGGTGCCTCACACACTCTCTGACCGTTTCCGCAGGGTGTGGGGGGATACTGGTCCCTGAGCTGGACCATGCTGAGCAGAGCACACATCTGTGCTGCCACAGATTTGCTGACGGTGCTGGCATTGCAGCTCCTGTCACAGCTCGGCGGCTTTGCGGCTCTCCTGCATACTGTGGGGTGACTGGGACTCGCGGGGCTGCTGGGGCAGCCATGTGTGGAGCCACCACAGGCAAGATGGCCTGGGCAGGGAGTGGGGGGCAGACTGCATCCTGCAACCTGAACTCACCACCATGCAGAAGCTGGCAGGGTGGCTGTGGGAACCAGGGCTTCGTGCACCTCGTGCTCCAGGGTGACATGGGATGAGCAGGAATACCCTCAAAAGGGGAACTTGGCTCCAAAACACTCTGCCGTGCCGTGATCCCTCACCTACTCCCTGCTGCCTGCCCCCATGCCACACTCCTCACTACTGATTTCCCTGGGGCCAGAAGGGATTGCCCTGAGCCACCTGGTGCAACCAGGCAGGGGCTGAATCAGGCTAAATCCCTGAGCAGCGGGAGGGGTAGCCACCTGCCAGCATCTTCCCCGTCTCTGAAGTCACCACATAAGCCCCACACAGCTCTCCCACCACCCTGCTCCATCCAAGCTCTCACCTCTTCCCCTTCTCCTCCCCTCCAGCTGCTGAGCCTCAACACTGCTGTGGGCTCTGCTCTCTCTGGCAACACGAATTTGACTCCAATGTGTCAGAACTGAAGAAAACATCATGCAAACAAACAGCCTGAGCCCTGGATGCACCCTCCTCCCCAGGGCCAGCTGAGGGGACCTGGGGGCCAGGAGGCTGGTCAGGATGATGGTGTAACCCGACAGCACATAGGGAGCCCTAGTGAAGTGGGGTGATCACAGCTCAGTGGGAAAGGGCTCGTTAATGGCTGAGCCCTTTTAGCAGAGATTAGGGAGCTGCGCGGCTTTGATCTTTGATTGCCAATTTGCATCTTGAAGGCGCTGGGACCTCATCCAGCCTCAGCACAACCCTTTGTGGTTATCTCGTGGCTAATGGATTTGTTCTTAATGCTGGAGCGTGCAGGCTAAAGGCTGATTAAACCCTCTCTGCGGCGCTAAATCAATGGAACAAACATGATAGGGGTTGGCTTTCCCCAGCCTGGGCGCTCCCGGGCAGAGGGGCTGATCGAGAGAGCCCCCGCGCTCTGGCACTGACGGGGGCTCCCTCCTTGGGCCTCCCTCCCTGGGGCTGCCAGGAAGGGGAAGAGGTGCAGGCACTGGCGGGCACGGACAACCCTGCAGCCCATATGCTTCTATCCCTATATCCCCATTCTCTGCTCACCATGTAGGAGGTGATGGGCTGGGGGTCTGAGGACTCCCAAGATGCCTGCCTCTCCTGGATTCCTGAGCCACAATTGCCCATGTGCTGGTCCTTGGCACCTGCAGGAGCTCCTCAGTTTTCCTCTTCAGCTCCTCCCAGCTCCCAGGGCTTTCTGTGGGAGCAGGGACATGTCCCAGCAGGAATGAGATAGGGATACCTGCCCCTGCAGCTGGGGACCTCCTTCTCCCCTCCTCATACCCCTTTGTCTCCCACACAAAAGGAGGCAGCACTCGCAGCTCCCATGTCCTCTCTTCAGACCATTCCCCCTTGCCCCAGCTTGGATCCAGTTCCCAGGACTGTATGCTGCTCCCAGCATTCTGTACATCACGGGCTGTGAGCAGGTGCATCTGTACACACTTTCCATAATGCCTGTGGTGTCCATTGCATGCCCAGCTTCAGGAAAATACAATTCCCATTGTGTCTGCAGGCAGCATGAGCAGAAGGGACAAAATGCACCCTGCCCACTCATGCCCCAGGAGCAGCTGGTACTTCATCCTAACTGCTGCCTGGGCTGAGGGCCTGGGGATGGGAGCTGAGCACCTGAGACAGGCAGGACTGAACTTTTGGGGACTAGGACCTATGGGGAATAGGAGTGAGGATGGGTGTTGTGTGGCTGCAAGCTGGGAGGAGACTGTCTGAGAGCATTTTGCAACCTTTTTGTTTTGCAGGGCTCGTGGCATTGGCCCAGCTGCTGCCAGGTCAAGGCTACCTGCAGGTGACAGGAGCCCTGGTCAGGGACCTTGCTCCAGAGCCCTGCTCCTGTGCCACAGGATGAGATGTGACCTGCAACACAGGTAAGCTCAGAACAGCATCCTGCTGGGAGCCAGTCTGTGGGGAAAAGGTGCTGGAAGCAGCCCCATGGGCCCCCAGACTGTGCCCATGCCAGGCTCAATCCTGCTGAGCAGCTACCTCAGAGGCAGCTGGGCTGCCACACGGCATGGAGCTGGTGGGATCACACACAAAGATTCCCATCGGCAATCCTCACTATTGAAATATCTCCTCTTTGCCAATATTTGCCAAGCACAGGAGATAAAGTGGCTACAAGTCATCAGTGCCGGCATTTCAATTCACTAGGGCTGGAAGCAGAAGGGCAGCTGGGCAGTCAGGCAGCTCCTGGGGGTGGGGGGCGCTGCCAGCTCAGCCCCCCAAGCCCGCCTGCAGCAGTGTGAGGAGAGCCAGGACCCCTCCACGCTGCTGTGCAGCACCTCTGGAGCCTGGGATGGATGCTGCTGCCATGGGCACCACTGCCTCTGCCACCCTGCCCTGGGCATCAGCACAGACCCCCTCCTGCCAGAACCTCCACCTCTGCACCATGACAGCCCATCTTCACCAGGTCAGCATCTCCCTGAAACCCTCAATGCAGCACCAGCCCCCTGGCTCCAGCACTGCCCCATCCACTCCATGTCATCCCAGCGACCCCAGTATTACTGCCCTGCCCTGCCCACACAACGCATCCCTTTCTCCCCCTTGCTCCAGGCTGCCTGTGCAGTCTCTGCAGTGGTCCCTAAGAGGATGAGGCAGGACACAATGCTGAGATACAGCTCCTGGAGGAGAAGCCCAGAGCATTATCAGCACAGGGAGTTAATTAAGGTCATGTCAGGCGATAAGGAAACAGGATGTCAGAGCAGCAGCAGCAGCACAGGGCGGGTCAGAGCCTGAAAAACTCCCTCTGAAAAGCAGCTCCACTGAGATGTGATCGGGGATGGGGCAGCTGTCATGGCCACACAGACAGGGCTCAGTGTATGGCACTGTACATGCTGTACCATGTTCAGTGCAGGATAGAATGGGATGGGATGGGAATGGGATAAGGTGAAATGGGATGGGGATGAGAATGGGGTGGAGTGGGGTGGGGTGGAATGGGATGGGGTTACGATGCGATGGGATGGGGAGCAGCTGGGCAGGAGGCCTGGCTGTGATACACCATTTCCTGGGCCAGGACAGCCAGCTGAACAGTCCTGGTTATTCACTCCTGTCCTCATGCAGAAGCAATGCACCTTAGTGTGACCAGTGTCATGCCAACAGGTCAGGAATTACTGTGAACTCCTGCCCGTAATTAGCACAGGTAATTGCAGACACTCAGATTAGCAGGACCTCAGAGCTGGGCACGCCAGACTGCTTGACAGCGCTCGCACTGCTCCCGCCTCCGACTGTTCACCTCCCTACTCAGTGATGACTTCACCCCTGCCCCAGGCAGTGCCATGGGGCTGGGAGAGCCAGGCCAACCTGGCATGGCACACCACAGTCACAGCAGGGTGGTGGCAGCAGGCTGTGGCCAGGGGGACAGGCATAGGGGACACACTGCCAGTGCAAATCCATCTTTCCTGCACAAGCTGTGGCACGACCCAGTGCCCTGCCTCGCTGGGCAAGAGCTGAGCTGATGGGACATAATTAATACTTGCATCAGTCTCAGCTGGATTTGCATAGTTCCCTCAGTCCCATGGTGCTCGGGAAGATGGGCTGCTCCAAGCCTTTCCCAGGGGCAGCAGCACCAGATGCTGGGCCAGCCCTCCCTCCTCTGCAGGAGTCACAGCCCCAGCATGGCCCCTGACTTGCCCCCACATGCACCCTAGCCCTCCTTGCCCCACTACAGTGGGGAGAGCTGCAGGCCCCTTCCCTGCCCTGCTCCAGCCACTGGAGCATTGAAGACAGATGGAGATGCTTCTCTCTGCTGTGGTCTCTCCCTCACTCCCCGGGCTGTGAAGAAATTGTGGAGATGGCAGCTTGGGAGTGAAGGACACAGCAGGTTTTGAAGGGCAAAGGGATAAGGCTGAGCTGCAAACACCCCCAGGCAGCTGGGAGGCACAGCGGTGCCCACCTCTGCATGCCCAAATGGAGTATAAGGTCCATGGGAGAAAGGCAGCATCCACAGACAGTGCCTCTCTCCTGGAACACTCAGTTCCCTCCTGCCCCTGTCCTGCTCTCATGGTGCAGGGTGAACCCCCCCATCCCATTACTGAAGAGGTCTGGGAGGAAGAAAAGCCAGGGCAGAAAAGAACCTGGGGCGGTGGCAGGAACACCAGGATGCAGGCAGGGACCACAGCCCTCACTTTGCTGCCCTGTGGGTGCAGGTGGCAGAGGGATGGGACAGTACAGGGATATGCAGGGTATCAGTGACCCCAGAGATGACAGGCTGGTGACATATCCTCGTGCAGCCGAGCGCAGTGCCTCTCCACGGCTGCTGACACCACTGACAGCTGCTCCCAGCCCCATGACACCGCGGGGACCGCACACTCCAGGCACAGCTGGACTACCGATGAATACAGGGGGAGACATGGGCACATCTCCAGCCCCTGGCCCTGATCACAAGCTCTCTGTAGCCACTGTCACCGATGTGTCTCACCCGTGCCTGACCACAGCACCCACAGCATCTGCAGCACCTGCATCATGCGTGGTACCTGCGGCACCTGCTCTCCAGCCCACCCCGGACACAGGTGACGTGGCCACTGATTGTGACTGTGACCAGAGTGGGGGGGCTGCCACCTGATTGCAGGTGCCCCGATGAGTGCATCCAGCTCAATCAGAGCTGCACAGCCCTCCTGCATGCCGGGCACCGGGAATTAAACTGCTAATGAGCTGCTGGCTGGAGGGCCGGCAGTTAGTGATTAATCAGAGGCTCTACTCTGACAAGGCTGTGCCTCCTCTGCCTTCCCGCCCTGCTTGCAAGGCTCCCTCCCAGAGCTTGCAGCCAGCAGCGACCAGTGTGTCCCCTAGCCCCTGCTCCCTGCCTGCCCAGCCACCGTGGGCAGGTGACAGCCTGGCTCATCTCTCCAACACAGAGAGGAATCCCCAACCCCCATGCCACCGTGACACAGTGCCCACAGGTCCTTCCAGCCTCTGGCTTTCCTATC
Organism: Dryoscopus gambensis; assembly: GCA_013389985.1. Taxonomy (NCBI): domain Eukaryota; kingdom Metazoa; phylum Chordata; class Aves; order Passeriformes; family Malaconotidae; genus Dryoscopus; species Dryoscopus gambensis. The sequence goes on along the minus strand of WEIT01025938.1, from coordinate 369,617 downwards.
CCCCAGCTCCTTTTGCACTCGCCTTCCCCAAGATGTAATCAGGTGAGAACCTTTTGTTCTACTGGAAGAAAACCTGTTGAGCCCAGCTGAGCTCAGCTGATGTTCATCATGTGCAGAGTGTGCTCGGGCTTCTGTCTGAGAGCCCAGAGATGGGCCAAGAGATCTGGAGGGTGTCTGCAGATGGGCTTCACGAGGGTGGCAGAGGAGGAGCAGCCATGCAGCCAGCGACATCTCCTGGGGACAGAGCAGGCACATGCAGGAGCCCTGAGTTCCAATGCATCAGGGTGCAGGTCTAGTCCCCCCGACCCAAGCCCAGCAACACAGCGCCATTTAACAGCCTCACCTCCTGCCTGCTGCTGGCACAGTGGTGGCATGGTGGGTGACAGGGCTGGCAGAGCCCTGCCTGTGCCTGGCACAGCGCACTGGGGCATGGGGGAAGGCTTTGCAGCATGAGCAGGGGACAGCCATCCACAGAACGGTGCAGGGAACTGCAGGAAAGCTAAGCGACCTTGAGCCTGACTGCTCCCTGCTGGGACCCTTGGCGGTCATGGCAGAGTCAGGACAGGGCAGGACACGGCAGAGGTGCCAGCACCCTCCTGTCCTCGCACCCTCCCTTGGCTGCATGTTGGGGCAGAGCCTGGGAGAAAAGGCCAGCTACCGGCAAGGAGCAGGTTAGAGATGCATGTTTTCCCCTATTGTACAATTAATCATGAGAAGTTTTTTCTCCTTTCGTGCATGAAACAGTATTTGGCAGGGCGCTCTGACCACAGGGACTGGCTGCATGCTCTCCAGTAAAAACCCAGCCACATCTGGCTAAGAAATAACCTCAGAGCATCCCTGTGTCTGCAGGTGGAGGGAGACAATGCTGGGCCAGGCAGGAAAATCCAGCAGGGCTTGGTCCACAGCCCCTCCTGTAGTGAGCACCTCCATCTCCTGATGTTTGTCCCCCCTCCTCATCCCCCGGCACACACATGGCCATGTTGAGCTGTTGGTGCCTTCATCCCTGCCTGCAGGCCTTGTTATTCCAGTCGCAGACATATAAATGCCTAGGCAGGGACATCCACCCTGTGGCAGCATCCCCTGTCTGGGCTCTCATCCCACCCTGTCTGCCTCCCCCTGCCCACTCCATCCACTAGCCTGGCTGGAGCCTCAGCCCATCCTTTCCCAGAGGGAAAGCAAGCTCAAGCCCCCCCAACAGCGTTCCAGTTATTTGTTATTGGAAAAAGGGGGAAATACGTTTTTCGACAATTATTGTTTTTTCCACCTGACTGGCTGCAAACTTGTTAATTTTTTTCTTTAATGTGTGAACAGTGTCGACGGCAGCTGCATGTCAAATGACTCTACGCCCTATCTGCGGGTCCCTGGCTGGCTTTCAGCACTCGCACCGCAAACATTGCCTTCTATAAATAAAGGCCTATATCTCATCAATGGCAGAACAGCAGAGCTTTATATAGTCGTCTTACATAAAACCGTCCCTCTTTATGGGCTTCAAACCATTTGCGTCACTTAGTGCAGCTCCGTAAACCTCCTTCCCCAGACACTCCCTCGTGGAGGGAGACCCAGCACGGCTGCCCCGTGCCCCAGTGGGGAGCTGGGATCCCCGCTCTGCCTGGGGCTCTCGCCCAGTGCCTCTGCAGGGCCAGGTGGCAGCTGTGTCCTTGTTCCCCTGCCCCACAACCCTGGCACACGCCTCCCTCCAGCCCGCCCAGCCTTGGCGCCAAGTGCCAGCGTGGCAGCCGGCACTGCCAGGCACTCCGGAGCTCGGGGATGGCTGGCCAAGGGCCAACATCACTCACCCACCCTGCCCTTGTGACCCTGTCCCTGCCACTGTCCTGGGGGCAGTGCAGTCATAGATGCTGGGAACTGCAGCTCTGTCCTCCGTCACTTGGGAATCAGGGGCCCGAGGGCGCAGGGTGACTGGGGACATGGTGCCAGGCTGGAGGGACAGGCCAGCTCACAGCAGCTCTAACTCTGGCATGCAGAGAACACGAGCCTGGCCAGTGGCTTTCTACCCCACTGCCTAGTGAGTGTCTGGTGTGGAGGATTCTGGGGGCTGCCCCCATGGCCACAGGATGCAGGTCCCAGCCCCAGCCCACACACAGGCTCCTGCAGTCCCCAGGGCCCCTGGCTCCATATGGCAGAGCCTTCCCCCCGGCTCGCCGCAGGCGCCCGCCTGCACGCAGCGATGGCTCGTGGGGGGATGGCAAGGGGAAGGGGGGCAGAGACTCCTACCGGGGCTGCAGCAATGCTGGCCTGCAGGAGGCAGCTCACACCCCTTCTGGGACTTCAGGAGCGGCGGGGGAAGGGAGGTGGGTGTGCGGAACAGAGCTGCAGAGACCGTGGTGACAAGCCTTCATTTACCTCTGGGACACCCCAGCTGACTACCCCAGGTGGCTGGAGCCAGAAGGAGACCGGGATCCAGCAGCATCATGGCACTGGAGCCTGTGGTGCACTCTGACCCATGGCTGTCCCCAGTGCTGTCCACGGAACCCCTGCCACAGCTGACACTGGCATAAAGGATGGGGTCACAGCAATGCCCTTCAGCCATGGGGCCACGTGGCATCCAACCATGGTGCTGGCACAGGGCACCTGCACCCCAACCAGCCCTGCCCCATGCCCAGCCAGCCATGCTGCACCCCGTGAACCCCCCACCCCATCTGTCACCCTGCACCCTGTCAGTCCCACAGCCCTGTGCTCCCATCGCCCTGTGGTCTCTCAGCCCTGTGGCCCCAGGCCCCAGCAAGCACCAGCTCCTGGAGCCAATCCCCTACTCATGTCTTGTCCCCATCCCTCCCGCAGCCACCCGAGGTGCCCAGCCACCTCTGCAGCCAGCAGTGCTTGCCACAGTCACCCCATGGGTGCCCTGGCCCCAGGGGGCAGCAGCGTCCCCCCCCACTCAGCCTGGCACGTGGGCCCAGCCTCATGGCACGTCCCACATCCCTGGGGAGACACACCAGGCGCGGGCGTCCTGGCCGCTGGCTCCCCCCGTATCGGAGACAGGCTTATTAAGTGTGTGATATTAAATTACCCAGATAAGAGCATAAGAGCTTTTAAAGTCAATTCATTAAATATAATTATGAAGAGAGCTTTTTTATGCTCACGGTGATCCGATCTCAATCAGGGAGACGGTGGGAAAGCCGTCGGCTCCTCCAGCATCTCTGCTCCCCTGCTGCGTCGCCTCCGCACCCCCCTGCTCCCCCGCCTCGCCCCCCTCCTGCAGGGAGCTGGCACCCACGGCCATGGCCCTTGATGCCCACCCCACTGCCCTGGCACCCTCTCCCCAGTGTTGCTGCTGGTGTCAGTGCTGGGGAACTGCTCAGCAAAGGGGTGGGGAAGGGGAAGCAATGGGGGCAAGATGGTTGGGGAAGTGGCACTGGGGAGGAGGGCAGCAGGGTATGGGGATGCTCAAGGGCAAGAGGCAGGGGTCTGGGGGCTCAGTATAGGCTCTTCCCAGCCATGGATCCCCTTGTCCCCATGATCCGGCCCCCTCGCTGTCCCCTGCAGACCAGCCTCCTCAGAGACCTAATGATGTATCCCCACTCCCCAGGCAGGAGGGGTGCATACTTCCCTCCCATCCCACATTCATAACTGCACTTTGTGACCCATTAATACCTGCCAGCCTGTCCTGACCTACGGCTGGACCCCTCACGTGCAGCCCAGGTGGCTACATGCCAGGCCTTTGCACCGGGGCACCCATCTTCCTCCATGCACCCCCAGCCACAGCCCAGGGTGCAGCAGCACACGGGGCTGCACCCAGATTTATTGAGGGAATCCATGACAAAGCAGTGCTCCCAAAGACACCTCATGACACCCACGCCAATAACGTCTCCCCAGCCATCTGAAAGAGAGTCAGATTTCCAAGACACCTGCTTGTCCCCTTGTCACCCTGCCCCACCATCATGAGGGGCTTTGCAGTAACACCCCTAGGTGCAGCCAACCCCTTGCTCTCCCACCACAGTATCTCAAAATCCCATTATCCCCAAATCCACACACTTGATGCCACAGCCCAAGCACCTGGGACGAGGAGTAGCCGCATGGCTGGCAGGGAGCAAGGTGGGCTCTGGACTGGGGTCCCCGCAGAAGGCTTTGGTGGGGGCTGGTGGGAGCAGCTACCCGCTGCTGGAAGCTGCTGGACTGACATTTATTTTTAGACGTGAATTGTATAAATTAGCATTTCTCAGCGGATTAAGCAGCAGGAATTGTGTAAAATTAAATGGCAACGAATTGCATTAAAGTCCCCCGTTTTCTGGCACAAACAGCGCCTCAAGCCGTGCCCAGGCGGCTCATGTGTAACAGCGCCGGAGATGCCGCTGCCGCTGCTCCGGACAGGAGCACGGCCAAACTGCAACATGTTTGCACCATCCAGGAGCCTGGAAATGCACAAGCACAGTGGCCAGACTGTGAGGATGGAGAGTTCCAGATGAGCTATGAGCCCCTGGGTAGCTGGCTCAGGCACTGGGATGGGACTGCAGGATGTGGATGCAGTGAGTGGAGTCCTGTGACCCAGATGAGCACAGATGGGCTCAGCTGAGCAGCTCACAGGCATGGGATCAGTGAGGGATGCTCCAACCTCTCCTCGGCACCGACACCACCAGCCCCAGCCCAGCCAGTCCCTCCCAGGCTTGGCAGGACACCCATCAAAGTCACAGCCATGCCACCCTCCAAGGGGGATGATGCTGTGCTGGGACCCGTATGGCACTGCCTGGTCCAAGAGCCACCCTGTGCCCCAGCCAGGGCAGGTTCTGCAGTACCTGGAGCCCACAGAGCAGCTGTGGGGGCCCCAGCTCGCCCAGCCCTGCACAGGAGTATGGGGAAAATGGAGTGGTTAAATGCCAGAGGCTGAGCAGGCACCAGGCAGGGCTGGGCAGGTGAAGCACAACCAGTCCAGCTCTTTTACCCAGTAGAACTAGGTTGAAAATGTGACATTTATTAAGTACGATTCTGGTGGAAAGGTCAGAGAGTCCCCGTGTCAGGAACAGTGGGAGAGCCTGGCTGGGAGGAGGCAGAGGCGACAGCCCGCTGCCCCCGCCCACCTCCTGAACCGGGATCTCTTGTGTGCATGTAGAATGCAGCTGAGGCTGTTGCCCATCTCAGCATAGGGCTTTCCCCTCTGGGGTCTGCATGGGCTGCTGGGGAGACCCCTCACACTGCCCACATCCCGGGCAGGCAGGAGGCCTAGCTTGGAGAGCCGGGGCCAGTGCCAGCTCCGAGAGGCACTGCCAGCTCTCAGCAACCTCACTGCTCCCCCCCAGCCTCCAGCCCCGGCACAACTGGCTTCGGCAGCCACACATCACAAACAAAAGGCTTTTGACAACGAATGAGGTTTTGAGAAAGGCACTGGGCTCCTGCCCGGCCGCGAGCGGAGCCTCCCGCTGCAGCCACCGCCGGCAAACAGGCGGGATGCTGCTGCCAACTGAGGGGGCCCCTTCCTCCCACAGCCCCCAAACGCCTGCACACCCCATCTGTCTGTCCCTCCATTCCCCAAAGCACTGTCGGGAGGGCTCCCTCTTCCCTCAGTGCCACCTGACATGGCCAGGACTGGCCTCGGGTTGTGCCTGTACTGGGGTGCCAGGTAGGGAGGTTAGGGTGGCTGCAAACCACCCGCGGCAGCTCAGCCCCAGCCCTGTGGGAACACTTCCCAACCTCCTGCTCAATGGCACGCAAAGAGTGCCATTGATTTCCTGCACCAGCACCCTCAGCTCTGCAGCTGCACTCGCCCAGGCAGGAGTGCTCCGTGCCCGGCACCCTCACCAAGGCATCCATCGGACACTGTGCCGGCGGGCACTGGGCAGCGCCTCCGGCCACAGCATGGACTGGGGGGCTGCGGAGCACGGCGCAGCTCAGTGGGGTCAGAAGAGGCTCTGCCGGGGCTCCAGCACGGCCCTCTAGCAGCCGGCACAGGGGGCACATTTGTCAGCGGGGCTGCAGGGAGCCTCGCTGCGGCTCAGGGTTGTCCCTGCCGCTGGGGAGATTTACAGCCCAGCCGGGCTTTATTACATGGAAGATGCTTACGCTGGGGATTTTTTTTTCCCGATAGTTTCTTAATTTGCTGTCCCATAAAGAATGTGGATTTGTGACGTTGAATAGGGGAAGATCATTTACCACTCACGGCTCTTACTTAAAGGATCCGCACGAGTTATTTATTGCATGAGCACGGGCTGCAAGCAGCAGTGCGAGGGGACATGCTCCAGCCCTGGCACTGCTCCTACTCCTGGGCAGGCAGTCGGTGGCAGCCCAACATCTTGGCCACTCTCGTGCTGAAAAACTTCCAGCCTCTGGACAAAGTCCACCTCATGCCCAGAGGGAAGGAAAGACTCCAGCACGCCTGCAAGCATGGCTGCAGGGAAAGCTCCTTCCCTTCTCCAGGACCGCTCGGGGTCAGCCTCTGCTACAGAGGCTGCTTGCTGTGGGCTGGGTGCCCTGGGACCCCAAGCCGTTTGTCCTACTGGGATGTGCTGCAGTCTGGGAGCCCTCCATCACTGCTAGGACATGCTGTGGCTCACACACTCCCCCACAGCAGAGGGGGTACAAAAGCTTTCTGAACACGAAGGCTCACATGGGGACCCAGAAATGGGACCAACAAGGCTTGGAGCTTCCCGCCACATGAGCAGCCTTGGATGCCCCTTCACTGGGGCCACCGCTACAAGGCACAGGAGTGCCCAAGCCCACACACCACAGCTGGGACTCAACCCGCCTGCCAAGAAGCCTGTGCTGTTTCAGTCATTCCCAGGAGGCACAAGGGACCGCTTTGGCTCAGGGAACGGGAGTAGAAGGCTCCAGCTGCAAATGGTGTGATGCCTTGACAGGTCTCACTGCTGCCTGGCAAGGCTTTGGGACATGTTATGTGGCAGAGAGATGTATCACAACTTCACCCATCCCTCCCCACACCCATGCTCTGCAGCCTCTTCTGCCCCAGGTTCACCCCCTAGCTCCAGGCAAGTGAGAGGTGACAGGTGCACCCCTTTCTGCTGACAGCCCCTGATGCCTCAAAGGCCAGGAAGGCTGAGCTGTGGACAGGGTGGGTGGAGGATTTAGAAGCCCTATACTCCCCTTCTTTGGCCATGAGCCCACGGGTCAGCTGCCACTAACCATTCTCACGCCTGAAACCTGCTCCAGGGTCCTGGCAGAGCCCAGCCGCCTGGGCATCCCCAGGGCATACTCATAAGCAGATGAGGTAGGCAGGCCAGCTGGTCCTGCACGGCCACACGCTGAGAAACCGGGTCCCAGAGACTGTCCTGGCAGTCACCCTCCACTGCCACGCAGCACAGCGCATGCCACACACTCTGTCAATGTTGTGGGAATCTTCTACCGCCCCATCCACCTGAGCTCTGCCCTGCCAACCTCGCAGTGCGGCTCAGCACACATCAAATCCCATTGCCATGCCGTGCCGCTGCCCAGCACAAGGCTGGGCTCGCTGCCTCCCCCACAAACCAAAGCTGTGCAGGATCCTCCAGGAGGATCCTGGGGCTGGAGTCAGCATGGCCAAGCCACGTGCAGGACTGTCCAGCACCAGAGCTTCCTGCTCCAAAGGCTGCTGAACCACACTGCTCCCCGGCAAACTCAAGCAGCTGGCGTAGAGCAGGCACAGAGCCCAGCAAATCCCCAGGAGGAGTGGGGCTGCCCCCCTGCTGTCCCCCGCTCCTTCCCACTCCACTGCAGTGCCCCATGCCATCACCACCCCCTCGCACAGGGCAGCCCCCCCCAAACGTCTCTTTCCCAGGGACAGCATCACTCTGCACATTGAGCAGGCGTTGTACCGATGGGCACGAAGTGAAACGGAACATGCTGCATCAGCCATTTCCAGCCCCACGGAGCCTCCTCTTTTGCCCAGTATCCTGCAGAGCCCATGGCATCACACCCCACTCCCCGGCACGGAGTGGGGTCCGGCTGGCAGCACAGCTCCTGAGAACGCAGGAGCCAGCTGAGCAGTAGCCCCTGGCAGCCGTAGGAGAGAGGCGGCTCATTTCCAGAGTCATTAAGGTCTGAAAAGGGTCCCATCAGGTATTCCGCCCGTTCAGCACATTTATTTTCCCAAACCACAGCGGGGATTTGTGATTCCAGGCTCAATATTGGTGAGAGCTGCACACTGGCGGCGGTCGGCCAGGGGCTCGCTGCCTGGGCAGACTGGGCGCTGCTTGGAAGAGGCCCTGCTGCCAGTCCCGGGCAGTGAGTGGGCAGCCCCGGGCAGGCCCCCGCTCGCCCGGCTGTAGCCGTGCCTCCAGAGCAGAGCCGCTCGGCATTTGTGCTCGGCATGTACACACGTGCATGTGCAATGCCGGCAGTCTCCGCATTTACACACATCCCAGTGCTAATCCCTCAAATGCAGGAAGGTTCCCCTATGTGCAAAGGGGTCTCTGCCTGCCCCCCTGCTCCAGCCCCTCTCGCTGAGTAAAGCAGCCTGCGTCAGGGCACCTTGATCCGGGGGAAGAGCAGGCTGGAGCAGGACTCTATGCCACAGCTTTCCCCCTGCCCGCTGCACACCCACCCTGGGGACCGCTGAACCCTGCTGCTCGCCCACCGCGGCTCCTGCCCGTGAGCCCCTCAGGCACAGACCCGCCGACAGCCCAGTCCTGTGGCACAGAGCCCTGCTGAGAGCTCCCACGGAGGATCCTCTCCCTCTCTCCATGTGAAACTTGGAGGGAAACTCGAACAGAGAGATGCAAACTTTACCAGTCGGAGTGAGCCGGAGTGCCCTGCTCCGGTGCGACACGGACGGGTGGGTGCCCCCCGTGCCGGTAGGGGCCCCTAGGGAAGCTGAGCCAGGTGTGCACTCACCACAGTGAAATCACGGGATGAGCAGTTCTCGCCGCTGAAGTTGCAGCTCTTGAGCATGTCGTCGAGCTGGTGGCCGGTGCGGTTGACAATATCAGCCATGTCAGGGTCAGGGTAGAGCAGGTCCGTGGCCTTGTGACCATCCCGGTCCTTGGGGGGCAGCCCGGTCATGTTGGCCAAGTGGAAGATGTCGGCGTCGGTGAGTGCCGAGTGGCGGTAGCGGTTGATGTTGCAGATGGTGATGGCAGGGAATACCATCTCGCGGATGGCCTCCTCGTCCAGGGCCATGACGTGGGGGTGCTCCAGGTAGAGCAGCGCTGACTTGGCCGCCTGGTAGAGGAAGAAGGCGAGCGAGGCCAGGAAGGCAAATGCCCAGAGGGTCTGGCGCACGCCCAGCCGTCCCGACCGGCAGATGTGTCCCAAGCCGTGCAGCGTGCTGGTGCTGGCGAACGTGGCCAGATCCCGGGAGCGGGGCCGGGCAGGCTCCTCGATCAGGCTCTCCTTGTCCCCTTCTTCTTTCTCCTTCTGCTTCTCATCCTCTTCAGCAAATTTGATTTTACACACGATCTCAATCGGCATCTGCCCCGTGCAGCTGGTGTGCCCAGCCAGCGAGCTGCCCCCTGGCACAGGCACCGGCCGAGAGCCCGGCCAGGCGCTGGGAGGGGGTTCGGGTCCCCCCCAAGCCCCAGCACGGCACCGGGAGGGCCGAGCCGTCTCGGGAGGGAAGCGCAGCCCCTCTCAGCAGCTCCGAGCCGCCGCTTCCCTCTTGTCTCACTAGTCGATCGTCTCCTTGTGCCTTCGCTTATCAGCACAAATACAGCTGTCAAAAACCCCTCTCTCTCCTCTCCCTCGCTCTGTCTCTCTGCCTCTCTCCTTCGCTCCTCTCTGGTTAAGACCCCAGCAGATACAGGCAGCATTTAGGCATCATGTGCTAATAAAATCCAGGGAATACTTAATAATTCAAGACATGTCAACATTATTTCATCGTCAAATAAAGAGCAAGCGTCAGAGAAAAGAGGCAGCGTGAAGGGCCCGGCGCCTCCGGGGCAGGGAGCCACGCTGCGCCCGCTCCCCAGCCCCGGCCCCGAAGTGTTGCCGGAGCCACTTGTTTGAATGGCTCGGGAGCTGCCGGAGCCGAGCCGTGCCGAGCGGAACCGAGCCGTGCCGCGCCGTGCGATGCC
>WEIT01025938.1:330800-359274 GCA_013389985.1 Dryoscopus gambensis | reverse complement strand
GGCTCCTCCGGCTTCATTTCTGCCCCCCTTGCCTCCCTCCCTCCCTCCCACCCTGCTCCTCATCGTTCCACGGCAGCGCACAAGAAGTGGGGGGCACCACAGGCAGTGACCAATTCTGCTAGAAAGGCTGAGCCGGGGTAGCCCTCACTCTGTTCTGCCCTGCTGAGCCCTTGTTTCTCCTGGGGTCCACTCCTTCCAGGGCACGCTCCCGTCGATCCTGCGCACAGCCCCAAGCAGCACCCAGCCCTCGTGGCAGCACTGCCCTGCAGACAGCCTGAGAAGCAGGGCGTCCTGCCCCATCCTGCCCGCGGCAGTGGGGCTCTGCCTGCGTGGCTCAGGCATGAGGTGATGGGTTCACCTTGAGGCAGCAACCACATGCACCTAGGTCTGTCTGTTCCCAATGCACAACACCTCTGCCGGCAAGTTTTGATCTCTCCCAGCTCCCTGCCTTGGTTTCGCCAGCTGGTGATGGAGGGTTCACACAGTTAAAAAAGCTGAACCAACCCCTCACTCACAAGTCAAGCAACCCTCTGTGACACTGCCTTGTGGCACAGTGGTGGGGGAAACAACAGCTCCCTGTCCCCAGAACAAGCCCAGCGCTGGGTACCCCCCCCAGCAGACATGGCTGTGCTGAGAAGGTGCGTGCCTGGCAGGGAATCCGGGGTCTCCGGAGGACAAGTGATGAGACAGCCGCCCATGAGCGCGACAAGAGGCCTCGCCTCTCCTCGGGGACTGCGCCGCAGGTCAGCATGACCTTCATTGTGCTGCCAATGCCAACGGCAAAGCTTTCCCCAGTCGTCCGGCAAGCGCACACGCATCTTCAATCTTCCCATCGATCTGTGCATGGCACACATGTTTCTGCCTCTGTGTGGGTCAATACAGCATGATAGGCTGCCTCCGGCAAGGAGCACGCACAGCCCCAGCCTCCTGTTTCTCCCTGCCCAAGGGATGCAGCGTGCACGTGCCAGCCCCACACCCCCAGTTCAGAAAGGTGTGGTGAGAGTGGGCTGGACAGGTGCCCCAGCCACATAGCCACCACACCCCAGTTGCTTCTGCAGGGGTGCTTGGCCCTCTGGGGGATGCTTGGCCCAGCAAGGACCATGGGCAGAAAGGGCCTGATCCTGTGGCGAGGAGTTTCCACGGAGCCAGGCAATGGCCAGCCCTGAGTCGTGCACCTGCAGAGCTGGGTGTGTAGTTCCTGCCTGCACCTCTCAGGTGCTATGAGGGACATGAGGGCATGGAGGGTCTGCCAGGCAGGTCACCCCATAAGGGCAGACCCTGAGGTACAGGGCAAACTGAGCTGTGCGAGTGTGGGACGAGCTGGAGCTCAGTGTCCTGTGCGCTGGACAGTCATGGCATGGGAGCAGGACTGTCTCGTGGCTCCCCGCAGCAGCCTGTCCCCTGTACCAAGGGAACACATACCCCTGCTTTCTCCGGGCATCTTCAGCTCCGTTACCAACTGCCACCCGGACTGGGGACATGTCTCAGCACTGTCCCCACAGTATGATCCCCTCCTGTGTGGCCAAAGAGGTGAGTCCTCTCCTGTCTCCTTTCCTGGTTCTCCTCCCCTTTTGTACTCTGCTCCTGCCTGTCCACCCAGCAAGGGCAAATGGGTGTTGTGGGCTCATCCCCTTGCAGGATTACCCAAGGCTAGAGTGCAGCCAGGATGGGTTGGCATCAAGCTGTGCCCAAGTGAGTGGCACCCATAGCACAAGCCCCATCCCCAGCTACAGCTGCAGGCCTTCTACAAGCCATAGAGAGGGAAGGACTATGGCTTCACAGCCAGGGAGCTCTGGAATAGCGAGCGTGCTGGGAGAGACACTGGGATGGAGGTGCAAGGAGTGGGGAAGCAGCATGGCTTGGGAAGTTGGGCAGTAGGGCTTAAGGATTGCTTTCTACTCACACCAGACAAGGTAGAGAACAATGGAATGTTCTCTATGGAATTCCATTCCATTCAATGGAATGTAGGAATGGTGGGTGCTGCCCCTTTGCCAACAGGTCTGCAGCTCCCCAAGGTTCCACACTGGAGCCTCTCACCTGTGGCTGCACATGGGGGGCATGAGGCCACATGGAGGGACTCTGTGGTGTGTAGTCAGGCTCATCTGCCCCTTCATGGGGCCACATGCAGCTACAGAGTCTGTCTGCCCACTGATGTTCCCTCATCCAGTCCCTGGGTGTGGTGCTAAAAGTCGGGAGAAGCACAATGCCCTGGGCTCCAGTGCTGACTTCACTAGACACTGTGCAAGCAAGCCAACAGGATGGGAGAGCCAGCCAAGGGCTTGCCAGCAGATTGGGAAAGTGGAGTCTCTCCTGCTTACCCCTGTGCCCCCCAGCCAGGGGAATGCTGATCATCAGGGACTTGGCACAGGGCCCATGTACTACACTCAGATGATGGGGGGAGGCTGCGGGTGCCAGGGAAGACAGGACTGGAATTAGAAATGATGTTGACAAATCGGAGAAATGGCCTGAAAACAATCAGATACAATTCAAAAGGACAAGCGCCAAGAACTGTGCTGGGGCAGGAAGCAAATCTACCCAGCAAGCAGAGGGCAAGGGGCTGGAGGGCAGGGCTGCTGAGCAGGCAGGAGGGCAGGACAGAGCCCAGCTCAGAAGTGGGCAGCAGCATCAGCTTGTCTGAGTTTAACACCAAACCCCAGGACAATCCCAGGTGGATAAACAAGGCATGCAGAGGGATGGAATCCTAAGGCAGTTCATGTTCTGCAGGTGCAGTTATCTGTGTGAGCAGGAGGTGTGTTTCCAGATGCCCAGCAGCCAGGCAGATGCTTGGAAAAGCATCTGGGAGTTAGGAGAAAATGGGAGAAACCTCATTCATTTGGGATATGGGATCTATCAGTTGAATATGGGATGTCTGGCAGCCCTGTACCTGCACTGAACTCTGTGAAGAGGACAACATTGCTCAGGGCCGCGTGAGAAGGAGAATCATTCGTGAGGCATCTGAAGTGTTTGCTGGCAGCAAGGCCTTACTGGGAGCCCTGTGTCTGGTCCAGGACACACATCAAGAAAAATCCAAACTAATTGTAAAGAGTAGAGCGGATGGCAATAACAGAGAGCAGTGATGGAGGCTGCCTGGAGACACTGGAGGTTTGGGTGAGAGCAGAGGAGGTTAAGAGGCTGCATCTACAGAAAAAATAACTGAGCCCCCATGGAGGAGGCTTTCTACAACATCAGGGCTCTGACATACCATAGAACACAGCAGGAGATAGGTGAAGTCCACACGTGGGAGAAGCTGGCCCCACAGTCTGGAGGGATGCTTGGTGAACCTGACCCTGCTGTGGTGCCCTCCAGCACCCTCATGGTGATTCATCCCCTCCAAGACACAGGCACTGGCTGTTTCTATTCTTAGCCCAGCCTGGATGAGGGTTTGGTTGAGATTTCCCTTTCTTGTCACCCAGCTGATGGATTGACTCTTTTCCATACCAAGACCCAAACTCCCACTGCACTCCAGCACTGGCTCTGTGCCACTGCCGTGAGCTCACCCTCCCAGCCAGCCTGTGGGGCTGTGGCTGCTCGGGAGGGATGCAGAGGATCAGCCCGGGGCACCAAACAGTGGTGGGGGCAGCCCAGGAGGGCTGCGGACACGGGTGACGGGACAGTTACAGACCTGGGTGGTCAGCCAGCAGCTGTCCAGTGGGAGACCCCCCACCAGGGACCCCCACCACCTGATACTCTGCTAGGCCAAACTGGCCTGGATATGGATCCAGCTTGCTGAGTGCTTCTACTGCCAGCCCAAGCCCGTGAGCTGGCTGCTACATCTTCCTCGCCAGCTCCTCACACTCCAGAGCTGGTGCTGGCCACAGCCCCATGCCCAGAGGGAAGTGGATCTGGGGCAATCATTAATTTTGATCTAATTGAAGGGAACGTGACTGCGGAGCCCAGCTGGCCGCAGCACTCAGCTCTGCCTCATGCAAGTTGTATCCTCTGAGACCCTTGCAAACACGTTGGCTTAACAAGAACAGCCTCTTTCCACGGCCTCCCCAGCATGCTGCCGGCGCCTGCCCAGCAGGTCAGGCTGCGCAGCAAGAGCGGCGAGTGCCACGGCTGTGGGGAGATGTGGGATGACAAGATGTCCACTCCAATTACAGGGGAGCGGGGCTGGCGACAGATTGATGAGCATGCCAGGCATCACTGCCTTCTCTGGAGCTGGCATGGAGGGGCCACAGGAGCAGTAACGCCGCTGCACCCCACTTGCTGAAACCTCTGCACCATCCTCCTACACCCACTGGGAGTGGTGGGGCTGGGAATGGTGGGAGGGAGCTGTACGCACCAGGGTAGGAGCTGAGCCATTGATTTGAGCGCTATTACCAGCTGCTTGGTGCTGGGATGGGGAAGATGGCAGCTCCAGTGCTGCAGACCAGCCTCACTGGTGGTCGTGGTCCCCAGTTAGCCCACTGTGGCAGACGACAAGTCTGCCAGGGCCAGCAGATGAATGGGAGATGCAGCACCCCATTAACGCACTGACCCCGTTTATGTAAACTACCCCCATTAAACACGATACCTTATTAAATGCTTTACCCCAGTAAAGTGCAATACCTTAATTAATGCAATACCCCAATTAAAGACAACACTCCCATTCAATTTATTCCTTCATTAAGCGCAAAACCTCAATTACAAAGTCTCTTTCGTAAGCTGTGTGCATGAGCTCGCACAAGGTGCCCTGGACACCTTTAGCTGCTGCCAAGAAAACAACACTGAGTTTATGCGGCTTTTGGGGTCCTGCCTCCAGGAATTTAAGGAGTGGGTTTCAGTAGGATCTGGGTGTAGGAGCATCTGTTTGATGGCTGAGAGGACAATGCCTACATCAGAGCTGGGTTAGATCCCGTGGCCACTCAATGGGATAATGCATCCTATCCCTGCCTGATCATGGTAGAAAAGGGTTTGTGCTGAGCCCAGGCTGATTCCATGGCATTTAACCCTGGTGAGCAGTGAGACCTCACTTGTCACCCTCCTGAATTCCTCTTCCCAGAAATGCTCACCCAGCCAGCTCTTGCCCCTGTTCCCAGGAAGAGGCAGCAGGCAGTGGACGCTGTGGGGTTCCCACCCACACGCAGCAGCCCCTGTTTCTGGTCTGCATCTCAGACAAGCCCACATGCCATGGACCTGCACTGCCCTGGCTCTGCCAGGCTGAAAGCCAGCACCCCCTGTCCATGTTCTGCTCTGACCCTGTCAGTGCAAACCAAACTGAGCTGGCCACTTGATCGCACTGCACAAACATTCTCACTGAGAGAAAACACATCTAAAAGCCTCCCAAACCCATGCAGAAGAGCAAAACAGAGTCCCCTCCCCAGCAGGATGCCGAGACATTTCAGTGCAGAGGGTGTTCAGCATCCCCAGGAGGACGGTCTACGCAGCACCCATCTCCTGACTCCGGATCCGGCAGTGCTCGCTGGCCCGTGACCGGCAGGAGGTCAGGCTCGGCTGATGCTGCCCTCCAGTCCTGAGTGGGAGGAGCGGAGGAAATGGCCTCATCACCCTCAGAGCATCCCCCACAGCTGGAAAGGCTGTCGCAGACGTGACCAGGGAGCGGCTGCATGGCAGCAGGAGCCCTGGCTCCGCGCACAGGAAATGGGATGTGCACAGTCCCTCCTGCCCTCAGCACTGTTAGGAAGGGGAAGGCACCCTGGGAGCCATCGCTGCAGCGTGCAGAGACAGCCATTCAGTTTTATCGCCTTTTATTGCTGCAGCTGGTTGGTCCTCCCTTCTCCCTGCCATCTTAAGGAGGGCAGCCGGGCAGGCTGGCACATGGCCACACTGTGCTGAGCAGCTTGGCAGTAGGGCACCCTCCTGGGGTGCCACTGGGCTTGCACTGCTAGCAAAAACACCAGCATGGCAGGGAAACGGGCTCAGCATCTGGCTGGGACAGTCCCCAGCACTATATTCCTCACAGCCCCTCTGTCCACAGCCTGAGACCACTTGGCCTCCACCACTTGTCACCTGCCTGGTGGTTTATAAAATTTTAAAGTTAATGGTGTAATAAACTCCAATAATTATATTGCAGCTGCACCAGGGCATCCTGGGATGAATACATTACGGGAGCTGCAGCAGTTAGGCAGAGAGGGCAGCACTGGGAGATGCTCCAGCCAGCACAGCCAGAGATGGACAAGCTTCACCCAGTCTTGCTGTGAGCAGGGCAACCCCCTGCTTAACTCCCTCCCAAGCGACAACTGAGCAAAGGTGACTAGAGGGCAGACAGCTCACCGTAGCCACAGTCCTCCCTGATCACAAGGCAGGCCTGGAGAACCTCAGGGAAAAGGATTTGGGAGGAGCTTGAGCCCCTACGGCAGTCTACCAGCAGTTTCTGATTTATGGGCAGGGGATGTTTGGATGGATGAACTGGGCTGAGCCCGGACGACCACCCTGCAGCCAGCTGTGGGTGGCCTCCACAGCACTGGGCTCCATGCTTGGGTGAGCCCCAGCCACCATGTGCAGCCCCCAAGCACCAGCTGGGTGTCCCTGTCCTGCCCTGACATCACCAGCCCTGGCACACCCCCATCCTGCACCATGACAGCGCATGCACGGCATGCTGGCATGCACAGCTGCAGGCATGGGCAGGGCTGCTGCTGAACACAGCTGGCACAGCTGGGATGTCACCTCACAGCCAAGGGGACATGCCAAGAGCTGTGCCACGTCAGAGAGGCAGTGTGCAGAAGGATGTAGCCTTGTTGTGGTGTGCAGGGATCCCACCCCAAACAGCCCTGACCCTGCACCAGGGAGCAGGTCTCTTGTGCACTGGCATGAGAGTGGGAGGTTGATGAATGCTGTAGGGCTGAAGGCCAACACAGCAGTGTCAGGAAGCCCATCACCAGGTTCTTCAGACACCTCTGGAGAAGTGCAGCCTGCAAGTAGCCCCAGTGCAGGGCACAGGAAATGCTGGCACTCCAGGAGCATCCACACTGGGCAGCAGGGCTGGTACCCACGCGCCCCACTCCTCCATCCCATATCTGGCCCCGAGGGACAAGAGAAGCTGGATGGGAGTGTGCCCAGCCAGTGGAGCATGCGGATCAGCTCTTCATGCTCTGAGACACATCATTCAGCTGCTCCCTCATGCTCAGCTGTGCCCTCAGGCCCCATCCTGCCCTGACCCCTGCAGTCACTGGCACCTGGTGCTGGATCAAGCACCCCATGGCTCCTCCTGGCCCTGGTCTGCTCCTCCTGTCCCGTATGCAGTACCTCACCAAGGCAGCTTCTTGCTTCCCATTTGGCTTTCCTAAAAACAACAGAGTCGTAAACTGCCAGCAGAGCTGCCTCAGCACAGCAATAGGGCTGAGGTTTTAAATGCACCCAAGTCAGGAGGCTGGGAGTTATGGTTCCCCAGGCAGCCATAGCTCAGCTGCATGGTGCCCATGACGGTCCTGTGCGTGCACAGCCGTGCGCCACGGGCAAGGGGCAGAGTTAGTGTTACCATGGGAACCATCGCTCCCCATTTCCCAACGTTTGTGTGATTAAAACCTCAACCTTAATGCCATAGCTCCACCGATGGCATATATGGTGGGGGCACCCTGCCTGCCCTCCTCAGGCTGCTGGGCAAACAGGCTGGGGGCCAAGCCCGGGACTGCTCCTGCTCCTTGATGGAGATGTAGTGGAGATGTGGTGGACAGACTGGGTCTGAAAGGCGAATGGGAAGTTGGAGACAGTTACTGGGAAGTGGACCCTGGACTGAGTACACCACAGACACAGCACGCACCTGGGCACTGAGCACACTGCATGGGCCATGAGCGCTGATGGCGAGGCAAGTGCCACCTGGCTGTGGAGCACATGGCAAACACGGCACACACTCTGCACCAGGGACTGAGGAACTGGTGCCTTCAGCACCCCGTGTGCTCCAAACCCCAGGCACGCAGCTGGCACCAAGTGCGTGTTGCAAACTCCAAACACCTCCGTGGTCTTTATCTGCAGCATACTGTGAATAGGGATAGCATCTGACTGCTGAGCATCCTGGAAGCGTCGACCCCAAAGGTGAGCTGAGCCATTGCAAACGTGACACCATCAGGCACCAAGATCCAGCTCCCTGCAAATTGGCAGCTGATGCTGAGCACTGAGGGCACTGCTGGTGCCACATGTGCCACAGACACTGAAAACTGTAGACATAGGATGCATGACAGACTGCAAGTTCTGGAGTGAGCCTCAGCAGGGACAGCACAGGCTGGTGGGACTGCTAGTGCAAGAGCCGCTGCTAGCAGTGCACACAGACTGTGCAGCTGCTCCAAACTGGGCCAAGTTCTGGTACCAAGCACAGGCTGGATAGCAGGAACACCACTAACACTGTGCAGCAGGTTCTGTAAATGGCAAAAGCATCAGGAACCTTGTGCTGACCACACCATGGGCTGCACTTACAGAGCACACTGAGTGAGCAGTGCATTGGGCACTGGGGCGGGATGCAGGGCAAGCATTCACACCTGTGGGAGTGAGCGGGCGCACGCTGCGGGCACCAAGGCTGAGCCTGCTGCGAGCACTGCACATGCACTGGCGCTGGGCACCAACCACAGCGCCAGCAGTCTGCTGTGAACACTCATCACACCGCAGGAATCAAAACACTGAGCACACCGCGGAGAGCGGCTGGTGCGAGCACGGGCTACGCCGCAAATGCCAAGTCGAACAGACGCCGGGCACACCTTGACTGGAGAGATTGCTGAGAGCTTGGCAAACACGAAACCACAGCTGACACCAAACACTGAAGGTGCTGCAAACATCATCGGCGGCGGGGCGCACACCCTGAGCACACTGTGTATGCCGAGCGTTGCTGACACTGACTGCGAGGGCTGTGTAAATAACAATGATGCCACAGGTATTAAGTGCTGAGCACTCTGCAATTATCAAGCAAACTGTGGGCATCAAGTGCTGCACACACCACGACTGCAAACACACTGCAGGCACCAATTTGACAAATATACTCCTGATAAAAAGCATGTGGCTGGTGCTGAGTGCACCGAAAAGAGAGTGCGAGTGTGGGTACAGAGTGCCACGGGCTATTGCATACACCCAGTCTGGCACACGCACTGGGAATGCTGCACACATCAGCTTGGGCATTGTGTGCATTGCAAATACCCAATATAGCTTGGGCACTGGATGCCAATCAAATCCTTTACTGGCTCCTAGCTATGTGCTGTGCTATAAATAAGAAATGTGCCAAGTCACCACCCTCTGAATGCATTGCAAACACCAAGAGGATGCAGACACCACGCAGTCTCATGCTGACCATCATGATCTGGTCATGCTGCAGCCAGCCCCCTTCTGTGCCTGCCTCAAAGCCCACTGAGAGGAACAGCTCCTCCAGGTGCTGCAAATGCCAGGTGGCACCTAGCAGTGACACACCACATGTCACAAATCCACCCTGGGTGGGCATCAGCAGCTAGGGTAAAGGTAGCTCAGCCTGGAGGCTGCCAGCCCTGTGGTTCCCCCACACCAGGGTGTGTGGAGCCCTGCCTGTCTCGTGGGGAGCGACAGCCATGCAGTGGTGCCAACAGTGTGGCGTGTGCCGGTGTGCTCAGGGCCTGTTATTTCATTTTCACTTGTCCCATCCCATTAGCACAGCTGTCTGCCACCAGAGAAGGGAAAATTGATGCTAAACGGGATATCAATTTATCATGGAGTGTGTCACCCGCCGCACGGCTCTGCCAGCCGAGCAGCAGAGACGGGCTGCACCAGCCAAGCAGCACCTGTAATTAACAGCTCGTCAGCCTCCCCCGCACGCTGCAGCCTGGGCACCAGCTGGCGGGTGTGGTACGGGGAATCCCAGCTGCGGTGCCGCCCTCCACCCCTGGCCGGCACCCTAGCATCACTCCTCAGGGCCGTGTGTGCTCACCTCCCAGCCAGAGACAGAGGCAGGGAGCAGGCTGCGTGTGGGTGTGCCGGGGATGCCAGCCTGAGGGATGGCTTGGAAAGCCAGCTTAGAGAGAGAGGTTTGCCCCCTGCCCCAGCCCTGCCTCGGCCGTTTTCACCCCTGCCCTGATCCCTGGCTACTGAGGTGTCCCAGCACAAGGCAGAGCTGTAACTCATGTGGTGACGGTGCCCAGTGAGTAACGAGCCGGGAGCCCGGCTCCCGGGCATGAGTTACAGCCGCTGCCTGCGCTCAGTGAGACATCAATCCCGTCGGGTGGCAGAGACAGAAATGTAGAGTTCAGCGTGCCGGGAAGGGGCCGCAGGATGGACCATCAATCCTGGGCAGGTGGGTGTGATGCCAGCACAGGCAAGGCTGGAGGGCACCCACTGAGATAGCCCCTGCCCACATCCCCATGTTTGCCCCCAGTCCCCCTAGGTGCCCCCAGCCCCAGGAGAATGCAGGCTCTTATGCCCAGTCCACACTGCCCAGCTGAGGGGCCACAGCAGAAGGGATGGGCCAGATGTGGCATCCCCAGCCCTGGGGATGCCAGTGGCCACCCTGTGGGAACAGGAAGGAGGGAAGGGCCCACTGGGACAGCCTAGTACAGAGCCAGGAATGCGGTCCCAACCCGGTGCCAGAAAAATCTCTGGGTGTTTTTGCATGAGCAAGCTCTCCATCCCTGCTGCTCCAGGCAGCTCACCTGCGCCCCCACCACCACTCAATGCCCCTGCCATACAGGGGTGCTGCAATCACACAGCCCCTTCCCCACTGGAGCTGGCAGGAGAGGGACCGAATCCCACCCAGCCTCAGCCAGGCACTTCCACCCCTGCCCTGCACCCCGCGCGCCCGAGTGGTGCAGCCGTGGCAGCGGCAGCGGCAGCGGCATGGCTGGAGGGAGCGGGCGAGCAGGGCGGCCAGCTGAGCCGAGGCTGTTTGCAGCTTTGATGTTAAACACTCAGAGATGAAATGCGTGGCCCGGGGCTGGGTCCCTTGCAGCCAGCCGCCGGCCAGCCTCTGGCTGCGGAGCCGTGCCAGCGCTGGGGCCGATAATTGGATGCATGTTTCTTCCAATGAGTTTGTATCATTTTTATGTAAATTTGACATTTTCCTGATGTTCTGTAATGTGCACAAAGCAAGTGCCGCTCCTGCCGTCGGCAAAGCCTATTTCCTTCCTGTCTGAAGTGCTGTGTTGATTTAAGGGCCTGCTAATACGCACAGCCAGGCCCCCCCGTGCACACGCACGTGCTCACACGTGGCTCGCTGGCTCCGATCTCTCTCCATCAGTCTCATGCGCTGCTCCCGAGCACCTTGTCCCATGTCCAACCAGGGCTGTCCTGCACTGGGACAGCACAGAGCTGGGCTCCTCAGGACGGCAAAGCACCTTCTTCATCCATCTCATGCGCCACCAAAACCCTGCTAGGACCACTGCATGCCGCTTGGCTGTTTGGCTTATCCTGATGGACGTGAAGACGTTCCTCCATACCCAGCATGTCAGGAATGCCACCAGCAGTCCCTCAGGGCTCTTTCATCTCCTACTGGAAGGTGGGAGGAGATCAGAGCCCAGGAGCCAGAGCAGGAGGAAAGGAAACAGCACTCAAGAGGCGCCTTTCTGGCAGCACGGGGAGGTGCTGCCAATTAACCAATTTCAGGGGACCATGCAGAGGGAGCTTTGAACATTGCTCCTTTGGGAGCTGTCGGAGGGGCTGGGGTGCGTCTGCCCAGGCACCCTGTGGCACTTCTGGGCAGGGCTCCATGTGTCCTGGTCACAAGACCACCTGCCCACAGGGAGCAGCTGTGGCACTGGGGGTCCCTTCCTTGGGGTGAGGGCAGCCCTGCTCCCACATCCCTGGCTTCTCATGTCGCACAATTTTCCTGGGCTCTGTCTGTGGCGCAGGCGAGTGGGTTTCATAGGCAGCGCTGCTATTTAAAGCCCTTATTGTTCGCGTCCTTGACACCGACAGCTACATCCTGCTGTCGTTCGATGTGAGCGCATCCTGGCCCGGCCAGCCAGAGGAAGGCAGCTAATGAAGAGCAAGTGCAAAGACGCCTCTTCTTTGTCCTGTTCACAAAGCAGCTTCCCAAACAGTCCCCCTCCGCCCTTCACTGAGCAGCTATTTATAGTTTCCCTTCCCCAGGGCACGCTGGGAGTTTCCTCCAGACAGCGATGCCCTGGGATCCCTTCAGTGGGCCACAGCGATGAAGGCTTTGTGACCCCTCAGCCCTGAGAGCCGATAGCAAATACCCTCCCATCCTTGCATGCTCCCCTTCCAGGGGCAGCCATGAGGACAGCTGGGTCAGCCAGGGCCAGGGAGAGAGTGGGCTTCCCGCAGGGTCATCTCCCTACCGAGCCCGGGCAGCCAGTGGTCCTGGGGGAGCTTCTCCATCTGGGCAGCATAGCTGCCTCTCTCCTCTTCATTCCTGTAGGCAAGCACACATCTGCTGCCGCTGCTCCCCTGCTGCCTCAGGCACAGGGATGCACAGCTGTGGGACACAACGGAGGGCTGAGAGCCCCATCTGAACCCTCCATGCCCCGGGCAGCCTGTCTCCTGGCCCCCCATCACAACGGGCATCTGCTGTACCCCCGTGCCAGGTGCTGCTCTCTCCAGCGAGAGGCTTTGACAGGAAATTAAAGATTAATGCTCCCCACGGCACCTGTGCCAGCGGCGCCCACGGTGCTGAGGACGTGCCCAGCATGGCAACCTGGGGGGCGGGGGGGTGGTGTGCACGCAGGGGTGCCGGGGGCATTTGACCAGACCAGGGGGGCTATGCAGGAGGCAGAGGCGGGATGAGGAGGGAAAGGATGTGTCCCCTGTGCACTGTCACTGCATCGGGCATCCAGAGCCAGGCAGGGAAATGCCCCTCTGCAGGCAGGGCAATGTAGAGGTTGAAGGGGCTGGAGAGGCAGCTGGGGAGGATCACAGGTCTGGAAGTTCTGTGCAGAGCCCTCAGCCCCTTCCTACCTCCTTCAGGGTGGGGAGCCACCAGTCCCTTGAGGGGCCACCTCAGGGCAGGCCAGGGTATCCAGCACCTGGCTAACTGGCTGCCTGGCACAGTGAGCTGGGCCATGCAGCTGAGCAGGCAGCATGATGCCAGGCGCATTTCCTCCCTCCCACTGGGAGGGGACTAAGCTCAGCCAAGCTCTGGCTGGCAGTGGCCATGCCGACACAGCTGCATGCGTGGCTGCAGCTGCCTCCTCGGCTCCCAGTGCAGCCGGGTATTGCATGCTGCTGCACCCACCACCTCTCCTGGGACACTCCCGCTCTGCTCCCAGGGCACCGGTCTGTGCCAGGTCCCACTGAGCCCTGTACCAACTCCCATGGTCACATACTGAGGCCCACGAGGGTGGTGGCAGCTGTCCCCCCACTGCCTGCCCCGGACACACACCCACCATGAACATGGGTCTCTCCCCACAAACACCGGGCACCTTGGTGTGCAGGGCTATGGTTTTGTGAAATATGGCCCCTATAAATCCTGTCGTGTGCGTGCCATAATTCTCAATATATTTTCAAATATAGTTCAATTATTTTTCCCATATATCATGGGGAAATTGCATTGGCGAGTGGCGGCACTAAGCAGGGAGCGCGTGGCGGGGCGGCATTAATAGGATTGTGCATGGTATTATGCATGAGGTCGTTCAGGACACAGTGGGGAACCTCCCGTGCTCCGGAGAGACAGGAAGGAATAAATCAGGCTATTAGCCCAGCACCTTGCTCAGGTCTGCAGGGGATTAATCTCTACAGCGTGCAGGGATCCCAGCTGGGCTGTCTCCCCAGGATGTTTCCCTGGGCTGTTCTCGGGAGCTTTGTCCCACTCTCTGCCCATGTCTGCCCAAAGCATCAGGGAGCAGAGGCAGTGCTGAACATGCCAGAGTCACCAAAGTGGATGTGACATGTCACTGGGGAGCAGTTTACCATGATTGCATGCAGGGCAGTCCCTGGCTGTCTGTAGAGGCTGGTGCAACACTGGGAAAACCCTGGGTATCTTGGGACCTCCTCTGGAAAAGCCTTATCCTTGGCTTGAGCTTGCGGCCCTTGTTCTAGCCCTGTGTGAGGCCCCAGCAGCTCCGTGCCCCATGTCACGCTGCGGGTGGGCAGCCCCGGGTACCACTGCCATATCTCACCCTAAGGCAGCAGCTCGGCCAGCAGCACCTGGAGAGCAGGCGCAGCCTTCAGGACAGGCGCGTATAATCAGCCGGGACAGTCACATTTCCTTCAGTTCTCCATGAATATTTATGCAATTTGTGCAGAGCTGCCGGAGCCGATTTATTGAGCCAGAGGGGAGATGGCAGCCTGGCCCCACAGCCTCCCCCAGGTCCCATGGGAGCTCCCTGGGGCTGGTCCCTCTTGTCTGTGCTGCTGCACACACCTCCAGGACACAGCTGCAAGCAGTGAGATGGGAAGTGAGGGTGCTGGGAGCAGTGACCTTGGGAATGGTTGTAGGGGATATCAGTGTCCAAGGTGGGGCTGGACACTGCTGTTCTGGGTTTGCAGAGGGAACATCTGAACTAGCCACAAACACCATGAACAGCACCAAAAGCAGGTCCTGAAAACTGGGCTTGTGGACTACTCACCTCCTGCCTGTCCACCTGGGAGAGCCTGGAAGCATTAGCGCCACATGAGCTGCTGCCAGCTGAGAGGGAGCCCAGCATGGAAGCAGCAGGAGAACTTGGTTTTACCTCTCCAGGGTGTCTCTATGTGAGGGCAACTGGAATTACTACAGAGGCCAGACATCCAGGGCTGCCTCTACTCCGGCAGCACACAGGATATTCGCTCCCGTGCATAGGGCTTGGCCCACTAAGAGCAATGAAGAGACTCCTGGTGCTTGGCAGATGCCACCCTGGCTGAGTCCTTGGGAGTGCCTGGCCCTGCAGTGGGTGCCCCACAGCAGGCACGGAGGAGAAGGACCTGCAGGGCCAGGGCATGGGTGCTCCCTGGCAGCGACAGAGCTGGCAGTGCCAGAGCAAGCAGCGAGTGCAGGTGAGGTTTACAGTAAAGGGAAAAACAAATTATTAATCATGAGAGCAGCCCCAGCCGGGCTGTCAGGGCCGCATGGGCTCATGAATATTCAGCATCGGGCTGAGCACTAAATCTCATTTAAATGTCAGGGACCATTAGGCAGACAGTGAGGGGGCTGGGATGGCAGCTCCCCACTCTGTGCCAAGCCCCGCATCAGACAGAGGGGCTGGGACTAGGGTGCTGGCACCCCACTGGCATGGCTGGGCAGGGGCCACGCTAGTGCTCTGTGTGTCCTTAGTCCAGCACCTGGGTGCTCCTTGAGGGTGTCTGAGACCCTCTGACACCTCTGCCAACCCTGAATATCTTCTGATTGCTGTTGGCGGCTGAAAACCCACACCAAGCACCTACAGATGCAGACACTGCCAGCTGCATGCCCTGCTCCCCCCTGGCAGAGGAACAAACCCTAATGTATCACCAGCCCAGCCAGGTTCAGCCCAGCAGGACAGTTTCCTGGCCCCTGGCATCCCAGCCAATCCTCCTTACTCCTCAAAGCACACACAGGAGCAGCTCCATGTCCTTCCCCGGACACAGAGCTGGAGGGTGCTGGAGGGGTGCCAGAGGGGCATCCAGAGGGATGTCTGGGAGGACTGGGGCCATGCCAGGGAGATGCAGGCAGCACACTCAGGACTCTGCACACTTGAAATTCTCCTTTGGAGCCCATTCTTTGTCAGTGCCTGGGCACCATCCCTCTTGAGCCACCTGCCATCCATACTCAGGGTGGTTGGTGGCTCCCAGCAGCGCCCGCAGTGGTGGCAATGGCAGGAGGCAGCAGCAGGCAGCAGGAAGGAGCAAGCACGCCTGGGCACTGCCTCCCTGTGCTGGCACTCACACTCTCTCCAGCTCAGCAGGGGCCTGGCAATTACACGGATACGTTTAAGCTCTTAATCCTACTGAAGATTACTCCAAGGTCGGGGCACTAGACAGGTCCCCATGCACTGCCAGGCTGTGGTGCATCCCTGCTGCCATCTGCAGGGACAGCCCAGCCGAGGGGATGCTGGCACTGTGGTGCACAGTGGCTCTTCCCATGCCTGAGCCACCAGCATCTCTTCATCCATGCAATGGCCAAAGCCTTGAGCCTGCTGGCATCTCCTGAAGGCTGGGGGCTGGTGTGGGTTACCCTACTTGCAGCCTCTCCCAGGTACCAGGTGCCAGCCACTGGTACCTCCCCTGGCTCTCCCACCTCCCAGCTCCATCAGCTACCTGATTTTGTCTCATGGTGCTCCGTGAGAAGCACAAGTGGCCTGAAGAAGAGATCTCTCCAGCAGGGCACAGGAGACATCTTGGACTTGTCATGGATGTGGCTGGGGATCCAGACTTGCTGTAGGCACAACCAGGGTGATACTGAAGCTCAGAGCTGCAGAACAGTGCCTTAGCTGGGGTCTGAAGAACCTTGACAACCAAAGAGATGGCTCACAATTTCTAAAACTTTTACATTTGCTGGCGCTGGCACTAGCACGCAATGATCTAAGAGCAACAAGTGGCTCAAAGATGATGCAAACCAACCTGGGAGCAGGTTTGAAGCCCACTGCAGAGCGGGACCCTTAACTGCAGCAGTTCATCCCCAGGGCCATGCTGGCGTCTCCCCCAGACCCCTCCAGATGAGCAGGGATGCTTTATGGGGCCATTGCCCCAGCCCGAGGTGAGTAGTACGATTATAACTAAAAGGAGGGAAGGTGCCCAAGACAGGGAATAGGTACTCGGCCTGGGCAGTGGCACACGGGATTCCCCCTCCTGCCCTCTGCGTTGCTCATTGGAAATCAGCACCCACTCCTTGGCATGGCCTCAGTCCTGCCCTACCCGCTGCTGACAGCTGATGGAGCCCTGCAGGACCTGGCATTTCCTCCCTGGGAAGATGTGTAAATGCTGCAATCCATCACTGTCCCGTCTCCTACGGCAGGCCAGCTGGCTGAGGACAGGGCTCTGGGATGGGGCGTGGTGTCTGGCATTACCAGCTGGAGACAGTGGCACTCCTTGGGGCCAGTCCCAGGGGACAGGGAGAGGATGATGCACGCTGCACATTTGGGTGCTGCGTGTGACCATGCTGCACCATTTGGAAACACAATTGACATCTGGGTCACCCTGCTGGGCAGGGGCAGAGCCCAAAGCAACACTTTGTCTGATCTTCACCTCCAGAATCCCGGAATCCCAGAACCGCCTCAGCAAAGTGCTTCTCCAGCTCGGCACACACTCCCTCCTGCTGCGAGGTGTGCCGCTGACCAGCGCTGGGCTGCCCTGCTCTCCCCTCCCAGCAGTGCAGCCATCGCCACAGCGCACACAGACACAGCTGCCTGCACCGCATGGCACCACACACCGTACCCTCCTCCTCTTGCACCCTCCAGCCCCATGGAGCTGCCTGCACCCCAAACCCCTGCATCTCCTCCTGCTACTGGTTGGGAAGGTGAAAAAAAATATTAATGATTATTAGGAAGAGCTAAAGCAGAATTGCAAATGTTATTTCTCTGGTAGATGGATGATACCAGGATGGATGATAGATAGCTGGATGGATGGGTCTCTTTCCCTCCAAGCTGTAAGCCCCTTCCAATCGCTCCCTCCGGAGTGCTGCTGTCACCTTGTCTCTGCTCAGAAGGGCTTTTACTGGCTCACTGGGGGATGCACGAGAACAGGTTATTAATACATGGAGAGGGGGATGGAATCCATTTGACTTGAAAATAGCTGAGAAACTGAACTGCACTTTTAAAATCTGCTTTTAATCAGAAGGAAAAGAAGAGAAGTTTGAACAATTAGGGAGTAATGAAGAGCTTTGGAAAAAAAAAAAAAGCTCTCTGAAGATTAGCTAAGATTTTTACAGCACTTCGAGCATTTAAAGAGCTATGCTGGTATTGAGCAAAACGATGCAAATATTCCCTGTGACAGTCAGAGGTGGTGGGATTGACGGCGAGTGCCAGAGCCTGGATGTCCACAGGCAGGCACAGCACTGGTTTGCCGTAAGCAGCGATGCTGTGCTGCCTGCAGGGCAGGGCAGGCAAGCAGCCGACAGCAGCAGGGCTCACCTGTGCCACTGCCTGTGAGAGGTAATGGGCGCATGGCCAGGAGCGAGCCCCAGCTTGGCTGTGGATGGAGAGCCACGGTGGAGTCTTAAGTGGAGGCGCAGCCACCATGGCAAGGCTGGACTCCCCCCTCCACTCCAAGCCCTTGGCAAGAGAAGCAGGGGTGACCCCCTATGGGTTTGGCTTCTGTGGTCCAAGGAGGCCCAGCAGATGGTCATGAGCAGGGACTGCTGACGGCACATCCCTGAAGGAGAGCACATGGAAAAGCTCCCTCAGGTGCTCCCTGAGGCTCAGACAGAAGATGGGCAGCTGTGACACTGGCATCCCCCGCCCTGAGCCAAGCCCTGGCCTCCACCGCGAGGGGAAGCCGCCAGCCAGCCGGTCCGTCCCAGCCGAGCTGGCGGCTGCTCCTTCCCAGTACCTGCCAAGGGCCCGTCACCGGGAGGTGAGCGCGGGGGCTGCACAGCCGTGCACAGCAGCAGCTGGGTAATTTTCATGCTAAGTGAAAAGTAAAGTGCACAGACTCTTTATTAGAGCGAGCACGGTGCGGGGAACAATGAAGGCAGTGATGATCGTTAACTTTCTAATCGGAGGAGAAAAGTCCTCAATGCAATTTTTATGGTAATAACATCGACACTAAAGATAATTGCTCCCCGCGTCGCGCTTAGCGCCAGGAAACTGTTTGGGAAAAAAACATTAATTTGCAGGAACTGAGCCAAAGTTTCCTTAAGGCAGCTGTTCCCTGTGCCACCCTGTCCCCAGCCCATGCCAACACTGCCCTCTGGCCGACCCCATGCCCTTCCACCTCCGCCCACGGTGGCACCCCTCATCCCTTGTGCCAGCCAGGCTGGGTTTGCGCCATGCTGGTGCTGTCTTTCACAGCATCGGTTCCTGGGGCTCAGCTCAGCAGGAAATGCTGGAGACGGTGCAGCCCACCTCTGCGGTGGTGGAAGAGGGCCAGAAACATTTTGGGTGATGTGATAGAGCAGCGCTCGTGCTGCAGTAAAGGGGACGGGCAGGGCTGCCCCATGTGCCGGGACCACCGTGAGCAGGGAGGAATGGGAGCTCGTGCTCCCTGGGGAATAATAAGCACAGGAGAAATTACAGCCAGGTGACATTTTAACGAGCTGGCGTCCTGTGTGGCATTAATATTCCAGGGGCTGCAATTCCCTCGTGGGTGTTTGAGAGATGAAAAAAAATCCCAGCCCAGTAAAATCAAATAAATAAATCTCTGCCTAAGCGTGGCGTCTCCCCCGCCCCCGGCACGGAGCGGGTGGCACGCGGTGTGATTTCCCCTGTGATCCCCTGCCGCCGAGCAAGCAATCGTCTCATCTTTGAGCGCGGCGGCAGGATGATTTATCCCGGCTCCCGGCGCCCCGGCTGGGGCGAGAGCGCGGGGCCGGGGATGATGCATTGGGCAGGAGCAGAGGTGGCAGCGGGGGGAAGGCGGGAGAGCAGGGTGCGCACACAGGCCACCACTCAATTCTAAATTAATTTTAATATTTGACAAATCAAATCTACTTAGGTGAGCCATGGGCCATGCAAAGGAGATTTATGAGGGTTTGGGGCTGTCGGCTGCACGTGTAGCCCTTATTCGCCACTGCCTGATGGGGTTCTGGCACTCACAGCATCACTAACTCCCCCCTTCCCAGGAGCAGGGATGCAGACAGTGAAATAGCATAACAGTGGTAAGAAAAATGTCCCAGGCTGTAAGTCCTGGCTTATTAGGCTGGCAAGAGTGACAGACCCTTCGCCTGCCCCAGCTCTAAGCCCCCTGGCAGAGCTGGCAGCCAGGGCACAGTCCTGGCCATAGCTGGATGTGGTACCTGATGCCCAGGATGTCTCTGGGAACTCCAGCTGAGCTAGAGAAGAGCAGCTAGTTCCACCCTGCTGGGGATGATGCTGGAGCAGTTTCCCGTGGGTTGGGGGTAATTACAGACCTGTGGAGAGAAGAGCAGGTGGTGGTGTGCAGGGTGTGCAGAGCCATTCGCCTGCAGGACCGTTTCAGTCCCAGCTCCATCAGGCCCACAGATTCATGGGCCCTGGGAGGTGACAGGAAACCTGATAGGTTTTAAGACAGCAACATGCCCTGAATCTGCAAGGTGCCTGAGCAGGCGAGGCAGGGAATCCAAAATGTTTACAGCCTCAAGGGACTGCGGAGCAGTGAAGGCAGGCTGGGCTGCCTGGGATGAGATTTCCACGCTGGGGACAGACTGCTGCCATCCCTAATGTGCCACTGGAAATCCCTCCCTCAGCATGGGCGTCCCCCCTGCAGCTCCATAGAACTGGTAGGGGAGACTCAGGGAAGCCCAGTGTCCCTGAGCTGAACCCACTCCTGTAGCAAAGCCCAGCATGGGGGCTCCCCTGGATTGCAGAGGTCTCTCACTGTGATGTTAGAGAGGGGTCTTCAGTGCTTTCTGTCCCAGTGCCCCTCACACCTGCCTGTGGGTGAGGACCAGTCCGCAGTTGTTTCTTCTTGCTGATTACTTTATTGGCACAGTCGGGCAGCCATGCCCACATGCTCAGGCAGGGACTCCAGGGCTGCCCTCCACCAGCCCTTTCCCGCAGGATGCTATTATAGACATGCAGCAGCGGGCTCTGTGCTGGAGACCAGCCCCATGTCTGGCTGCAGCCTCAAGCCAGAATATCTCAAGGGACCTACAGCATATCCCTATACTGAGGGACAAACAGTGATCCACAGCCCACAGGAGGACAGGCAGCCTTTCCAGCTCCTCCAGCAGCAAAGAGGCAACTGGTGCACAAAGCTCAGGCCAGCCCAGAACCCTGGCCAGCTGCATTTCCTGTTCTGCCTGTGCCTCCCCCAGCTCCCACTCTTACAGTGGCAGAGCCCTCCAACTGCCCTAGATGTGCCAGAGAACAGCCAAGGGCCAGGGGAGAGATGTGAGGTAGAGGAGAGACAGCCTGTATGCAGGGATGGCATGCACACCTACACCTTGCAAGTCTTACAGTATAAAACAGAGACCACAAAGGTCTCAGGGACTTTAAGAAATCTCTACAAGTTGCCTGGGCCAGTAGGGACCAGCTTTAAGAGGTGATGGACATAAGGAGAAGGCAGTTTCCAGCCACTGCCTGGCCCTGTGCTTGGCCAGGCTCCAAGCTGGGCACGGGGGGCAGCTGCTGCATCCCAGCATGTCCCTGCACAGTGGGATGAAGCAGGATGGATGGAGGACTGTGCCTCTGGGGCCGTGAACTTGCAGTGAGCTTCATCCCCACAGTGGCACACAGTTCCTGATGGTCCTCTCCAGCCCAGCTCCAGCCCTACGTGTGCCGCATCCACAGCAGAGGCAAACAGTGCCAGCCCTGGTGATGCACAGCCCATGGGTAGGTGGGCACTGTGTTACAGCTCTGGCTCTCAGCAGAAGCGTATGCTCCCGTAAAATATCTACATTTGGATGCAGAGATTTTCAGGGATCCGAGAACGCTGTGCTGATAATTAAACATCTGCTCTGCATTTGTCTGTCTTCCTGCCATGATGTCGCTCCAGCCCTCCTTCTCCCCTCCCTGCCCTCTGGCAAGCAGTCTGGACAGCATTCCCTGCTCAGTGCTCTGACCTGGCCCTGAGTCACAGCATCCTGGGCCATGGGTGCTGGAAGAGAGACAGCAGCTCTGGGCACCCTCAGAGCAAACAGCAACTTCACTGCCAGCACCTGCAGTCTTTGAGGGGCTGCAAAACCAACAGCCTTCTCTGTCGCTTGCACCAGCCCAAACAGTTTCTCTGAGCCCCACCAAGCATTGCCAGCCAGTGCTTGTCCATGCACAGTCCCCTGGGCTGAGCAGGCAGCTGCCATCGCCATGCCACAACAGGAGAGCATCAAAACAACCTCCAAATTGATCTCAGAGACTCTCCTGCAAGCCCCAGTCATGTCCTGCTAGGAGCAAGCGTCTGCTCTAG
Organism: Dryoscopus gambensis; assembly: GCA_013389985.1. Lineage (NCBI taxonomy): Eukaryota > Metazoa > Chordata > Aves > Passeriformes > Malaconotidae > Dryoscopus > Dryoscopus gambensis. The sequence continues at coordinate 337,500 of WEIT01025938.1, read as the reverse complement.
TTACTGTCTCCTAGGAGAGCACCAAGGGCTTCAGGCTGTCACAGGAGGAGCAGACCCAAACATGACATCTCCATGACGCCCGGGCTATGGCAGGCAGGGCCACAGCACCACTGAGCAGACGGCACCACGACGTGGATTGATGGGACCCAGCTGGGTCCCATGGGGGCTCTACCAGCTCATACAAGGCTGGGCTGGTGGTGGGATGAGCCAGGGAAAGGGCCGGGTCCCTTTCCTAGCTGTGGTACCCTGGCCCCAGCTGTGCCGCCGCCTTTGGCCAAACACCCAGCAGGGCAGCTGAGGCAGCTGTCCCTGCACACACTGCCGGCCCTGAGGGGCTGCATCCTGCCTGCACTTACTGCACTCCCTGCCTGGCCAAGCTGGGGCACCTGCAGTGCCATGTCAGATGGGCACCGCCAGCAGCCATGCCATCACCTCTGCCTGGGGCCCACAGCCCAGGGGCGTGCCAGCATCTGTGGGGATAGCACTCTGCTCAGAATGGGGTTCCAGGAGCCAAGGTGGGCACCAGGACGGGGGAGGCTGTCTGGGTGCACTGCAGAGCACCTGGTGCAGCCCCCCAACACGTGCCAGCCACATGCTCCCCTTCACCAGGGCTGCCCTTCCTGCCATCCCTTGTCCCCTGCCTGCTCCCTGCCCTGCCTCCTGGCCCACACACTGTTTGTCACACTTGTCACCATGGCAAGGGAGAGATTAGCCGTAGACCCTCCGCTCCTGCCCCAAGCCACTGATTCATATTCATGAGACTTCAAAGCATCTCTCTGGTTCTCCTGCACCAAACCTAATCCTCTGCTGCAGCACCGTGCCAGCAACCCCAGCCCTCTCTCTCAGCTCCAGGCTGGCAGCTGGCAGCCCCACAGCCCTCCTGCCCTGGCTGGCCATGGCCATGGCCATGCAGCCATACTCCCACCAGCCCACAGTCATGGGGGAATGCTCTGCACCATGGGGTTGCTGCCACGGGAGCCACAAAAATCCAGGGTTAGGAGCATAGAGGCGATGGCTTTTGTGTCCTCACCTGCACCTGCCCATCCCGCCACCGCTCAGGGGTGTACCCGCAGTACCCTGCCTGGACTGCCAGCCCAGCAGCATCCCTGCATGGGTCGGAGTCATACCAACAGTCCTCTGTAGGGAATGATTGATACAGTTGCCTCACAGCCCCCTACAAACCTGCCACAATCAGGCACCGGCAGCCATCGGACAGGCACTGCTGAGGGGCGGCTGGGTGTGCAGAGCACGGCCTTGCCGGGCAGACCTCCTGCGCCAGCCAGTGACAAATCCCGCAGCACGGTACCAGCAGAGAACTGGCAGGGACTGTGCTGGAGGCATTTGGGGGTGCAGGCAGGACCCAAGTGAGTACCTGCTCCCAGCCTGCCCCCGCAGAGTTGTGGGGCAGAGGATGGGAGGAAAAGGCACACAGGAGTGCTCTCCCCTCACCCCACCGCAGACTGGGTGCAAGCAGGGTTGCAGACCCCCACAGGCACTGGTGCTAACTGGGCCACCTCCAGGTACAGCTCACCCGCTCCACAGCAGGATCACATCGGGGTCAAACACAGGCAGCCCCACACAGAGAGCCAGTGGCATCATGGCACCTGCAGGTGCTGGCAGCCCCACGCCAGCGCTGGTGCCGGGAAGGTTCTGGTTCTGCACGCAGGTCCTGGCTGTGGGCGGGCAGAGGGCGGCAGGTCCCCCACGGAGCCATCTCCTCCAGATGGTGAAGGCCATTAGAGCCGCTCTCATGCGCATGGAGCCATAAAGTTTATGGGGCTCATCATTTAGCTGTAATGGAAATAGTTAAATCTGTCTCTGTTTAAGCAAACTCTGCCCTCGTGGGAGCGCTTGGCGCAGGCAGGCAGAGGCCTCCGGCGGCCAGCGGGTGCCTCTGCTCACCATCCATCACCCAGGCATCTGGGACACCCAGCCCTGGCACTCCCACCCGGGACATCCCTGCCATGTCAGGATGGGGACAGGCAGTGATGCCTGCACTACCAGCCCTGGTGCCTCAGTTTCTCCTCAGTGCAGGCAATGCCAGAACCAAATTTGGGGTGACCAGGCAAGATTTGGGACTACACAAATTCCCTGACAGCAGAGGCCGAGAGGTAATGTGCAGACAGACAGACAGAGAGGGCAGGAAGGATGATGCCTGTCTGCTTCAGGCGGGGCACCTGTGTAGGGGTGAGGTGGATTTGGCCAATGCAGACCTGCCCCACAGGGCTTTGGCCCATCAGCCCCCAGCAGGACTCAGCCTGGAGCCTGCCAGAGTGCACTGCATGGGGCAGAGGAGCAGGTGATGCCCTGGAAGCCACTTTTCATCTCTCAGAGGCACTCACAGAACTGGACAAGGAGATATGAGCCCAGCACAGCCCAGGTTGCCCCCAGCTCTTGAAGCAAGATCTGGTCAGGGAGAAGGGTGAGAGCAGCTCCTCACTGTGCCTCACAGCACCCCTTTAGCCCTGGCCTGGGGATGTGAGGCTGAATCCCCAAATGGTAAGCTGCCCGTGTGTTTATAGAGGGCCACTTTCTCCCTATGGTCCCATGGCGGGGGTGCGAGTGCTGACCTGGGATGGGGTGAGACCCTGGGGCTGCCACCGCTGCTGGAGCCACCCATACTTAGCCAAGGTGGTGCTAGGAGCTGCCCCCTCCCTAGCATGCAAAGCATGATTAATTACAGAGTAAGTCATTAATATTCACAGCTAATTAAAGATCCTTATCATGAATAATGGAAATCACTCTCCAAATTATGGGACAAAGATGGAGGAGGGGGGAAAAAGCCCTATGGAGAGAGGGGTCTACAGAGGGACAAAGCTCTGGGGCAGGGGGCATGAGGGGCAGAGGTTGTACCCTCCTTGTGGGATGCCTGGGTCTGGCAGTGCCCTGGCTGGGATGCCAAGTGATGGGCAGGAGCCAAGGCAGTGGGCATTGGAGCTGGCAGAGGATTCAGCCACACTGGAACAGGGCCCAGGAGGCCCGAGGGGCACCAGGCAACCCTGCCCATGGCGGGTCTCTAACCTGCCACCCCATCATGTGCGGGACCCAGTCCCGCACACTTTGTGCTGGCCCAGTACTGCACACCTCCTCCTGGAGCAGGGATTGTCCTAATCCTGTGTCATACAGTCTCGAAGCCAGCTGGCCCCAGCAGCCTCCCAGAGCAAAGCTGGGATGGGGCTGCCTGGTCCCTGAGGAGCAGGTGGGAAGGGAGGGCACCGGCACTTTGCCTGAGCTCCTGTTATACAAATGAAAGGTTTTTAGTGGGAAAGACTCTGGGAGAGTAATACATCTCCCATATTGATCGCAGGCCAGGGACCAAGGCACGGCTTAAACAGTAATTGATTTCTAGCCGCCGAGATGTGTTGGGGAGCATTGATTTAACAGCACTGCAGACACACTGCTACTAATCTGATTAAAGTATTTAGCAGAAATGTTATTCTTTTAAAAAAAACAGAGGGAGGTGACGGTGCTGCCTGGGGCTGAGGAGGACCTGTGGAGCAGGGACAGCCTAGCACCCTGCCAGCAGGGACCTGGGGACAGCTCTGTGCCTGCACCCTGCTGGCGGTGCCCCTGTCTGGGCACATATCTCAGCCAGTTGTGCTCACAGCCATTCCTGACGGAGCTGCCAAGGATGCGTGTGAGCCCAGCACCACACAGGCAAGGCAGAGCCAAAGATGTGTGCTGGGAGTGTGGACAACACGCGGCCCAGCCAGAGACCCTGCCAGTGCAGCCACCAGCAGTGCTGGGGACAGGGCAGGAGTGGGAGGAAGCAGAGGCAGCCTGCAGAGGTAGCCCTGGTTGGAGGCACACTCAGCTGGTGGAGCAAGCACACGGGCCACACCAGAGCTGCAGCAGTCAGGGAGGTGCAGGAGCCAAGGTCTAGCAGTGCCTGGGCATGCAGGAAGTGCTGAGCAAGGGGACCATGTGCACTGCTGGCCCACTGGCCATGCAGCATCCCCATGTTCAGCCTTTCCCCACATTGTGCCCTGCCACAGGCGGTCAGGCCATCGCCAAGAGCTCTCGCATGCTGTCCCCTCCTGTCCCTGTCCTGCCCCACTGCTGAGGGCAGGGATGGATGCTGGGCCGCTGAGGATGGGACTCCCCCATGGCATTCCCAGTCCTTGTGGAAAGGTACCAGCTGAGCAGGTGGAAGGGTTCCTGCCACTCCCCATCAGACTCATCAGCCCAGTTAATTAACAGGCGATGTCAAACAAATAAATTATTCCTGCTTCCTATTGATTCTAATTTACTGGCCCCTGGAGAACCCAGGATCATTTATCCCACCTGTCACCCCTGCACAGCAGCTGCACTAACATCTGCCCTGCTCCCTTCACCTCTCCTGCCCATCCACCTTCGGGGTAGAGCCAGGCACAGCCATGGGGCCCACCGTGCCCTACACCACTGCCTGTTGCACCCAGGAATGCAGTTGCAGCCTGGTCTGCTTCTTCTGCTGGGAATGGCAGATATGCTACTGCCAGCAGCACACGAGAGAAACTGTCTGCCTATTGTTGTGGCACCCCTGCTTGGCTGGGGTTCAGCATCATCCAGGAGTTCTCTGGCTCCTGCCAGCTCTTTCCCCTCCCCAGCACCACCAGAAAGGGTTTGGGTGCCAGTTTGGGCTACCAGAGCATCCAGGCCAGGCCATGCCGACCAAGACAACACCCGGATATCCCTGCTGTCCCAGAGAGAGGCCACTGCTGCCCACGCATCAGCCTTTGATGCCTGCCTCCTCTGCAGGAGGCTGATCAAAGCCTGAGCCCCTCCCAGCTCCCACCCCTATGGATGCTGGATCGATAAATCAATGCCAGCTCAGCTGCTGACTGCACAGTAAGCTTGGCTGGGAAATCCTGGAGAGGAACAGGGTCCTGGCATCCACCCCTGCCTGCTTTGGGGCCTTAGCTCACGGCTGATGCCACCCTGGGCTAGTGATGCATCACCCACACCAACCCAGGCTCTCAGGCAGGATGGTGATGGCTGCCAGCCCTTGGCAGCCAGGACTGTCTCCTGCTGGGGTCTGGGCAGCACCCAGTGACACATCCTGGTCCTCCTCTGGCCAGGGCACCACTGCCCAGTGCTGCCTGCAGCAGGAGGCTGCAGGAGCCTCCGGGCTCATTTGCAGTGGTGCAAGTGATAGTATATGTGCCCTCCTCTGGGCATAGGGTCATCAGCTGGCTCAGCTGAGGGATGCTCTGGGCAGTAGCCTGCCGGCACAGAGCAGCCCTGGCCTCACCCCAGTTCCCATAAACGACAGGCCACGCCATATTGGGGCAGCTGGAGCCTGGCCAGGGTCATGGAATGGGGTTGTGAGTGCAGCCTGCCTGCCTGCCCACCTGCCCGCCTGCCTACCTGCCTGCTGCTCCAGGCACTGGTGCTTTCCAGATCTGGATGAGCTGGATTTCCTTGGATTGGACAGATTAAATTGATCCCGGCCAGACGCCAGTAGCAGGCTGCTTGCCACGTGCCTATAGTCCGAGCCTGCCTGGAATGTTTGCTGCTGGAATAGGGATCACCTGGCATCTGGCTTGGGAAGGGACACACAGAGTGCTGGACTCACTCTTGGCAACCCTGCCATGTATCTTGTGCTGCCTGTTCTTCCACAAGCCCTTGGACGTCTCCTCGCAGCTCTTCCCTTGCAGAAAGTGGAGCAGCAACAGCCCTGCTGCTGTGCCAAGGGGGGGGTGAGGAAGTGTAGTGGATGCTGCTGCCAAGGTCTGCTGCCAGCGTGGCCAAGGCCAGCCAGGCCAGCAGGTGACTCACTCGTCCTGGGTGATTCATCCCAGGTGGCTGGCAGGAGCAGCCAGAGAGACAGGGTGGCTTCAGCTGTTTCAGGATGTCTTGCCCAGAGCCAGTCTATCATCCCGGCCTCCAGCCCTTGTCCGAATCCAAATGCCTGCTCCCACAAAAGTGGTCCTCATGGATGCAGCCCAGCTATACGCATGCCTGGGCGTCGCCAGCCTCCCCACCACTGACCCCCCACTCACCCTGCGAGGACTGTGGGGTGCCTGGCGGAGCGGGATGCCGCAGCTCCCATCCGGATTGGCGTGGTCCCACGGCAGCGCGCGGTGGGGCGCGAGTAGGAGGAGCGGCTGGCAGCACCGCAGCCAGGAGATAAGCTCCCTGCTCATCCTCATCGCATGTGACGGGAGGGAGATTTATGGCTCCAAGCTGCGATTTGTGCGCGGCTCCAACACACCGTATTGATCACTCCTGGTTGCTCCTGCTGCTCCCTCACCTCTCAGCCCCTGCCTGTTAACTCTTCCAGACCTGAGGACCCGTGGGGCCAGGCACCCTTCTGTGCTGCAGCAGCTGGTGCAGCAAGGAGCACCCCAGGTCCAGGCTAGCTGGGATGCCAGCGCCCATCTCCTGGGAGAAAAGCAGGGTTTTTCCTGGCTGGGGCTCAAAGCAGAGCGGGCAGGGGGAGTCTGGCTGCATTGGCAGTTAGGAGCACCCCTTGGAAAGGAGAGGGGCCAAGGGGGAAGGGAGGTGCTGGAGGAGCCAAGGGGACAAGGATGGCAGTCAGTGATAAGGGAACAGTGCAGAGGGGATGGGGCATCGTGCCAAGGATTAGTGCTGAGCGTACAGGGATGGCAGGTGGTGACAAAGGAACGGTTCCCAGGGGACAGTGTGCGATGGCCATGGGCAGTGCCAAGGGCACATGGACAGCAGTGTGCACTGAGCAGTCCCAGGGCCAGCTGGGGGG
>WEIT01025938.1:318225-330782 GCA_013389985.1 Dryoscopus gambensis | reverse complement strand
CTGATGCCAGGGGGATGGGGATGGGGGCAGCCAAAGGGGGACGGGGATGGGGCTGCAGGTGGCTCTGCAGCAGCAGCAGGAAATGATGTGTGAAATGAAGAGTTCCTGCCCAGTGCCCAGAGGGAGTGTGCAGCATACTGAGCAGGGCTGGGGCTGGGGAGGGGGCTGCAGGGGGGCACAGGGCTGAGGGGGTCCCCAGCCCCTGACTGAGGGTCAGCAGTCTGACCCTGGCTCTGCAGCACGGGGCTGGGTCCTTCCTACAAGGGAAGCGGGAAGGGGGCTCTTGGCACGGGAGTGCTGAGTAGCTGCCGTGGGGCTGGAGGCTGTGTGGGGCACAGCCGTGCTAGATCAAGCCCTCACTGCCCCCCTGCTGCGACGCCCCAGCACCGTGTACCCGCCACCCCCTCCCTGCTCACTGGTTTCCCGCTGCTCCACGGAGATAATTAAATCCGCTATTTCGGCAGGTTCCGCATCCCCTGCCAGGCAGATCCGCAATCAGTCTTGAGAGGGCCGGGGGCCACCCACCTGCGCCCCTCCACCCTCACCGCCCCCACACTGGGGCACTTTGGCTGGCTCTGACACCTCTGCCTGCCTCCGATCCCTGTCTGCACCCTTGGGGACAATCCTGGGTGCTGTGGGAGGGGTAACACACTCCTCTCCTGTGCTGGTCATATCTCCTCTCCAGTTCCAGGGTTGCAGTCCCAAGCCAGCTGCTCTTCAGGGGTCAGTCCTGTCCCCAAAGCCAGTCTGGCTGCAGAGGGACCCATCCGGAGGTGCCACAGACCATAGGCATGGGCAGGAGCAGCTCCCCACCGGCTGTCCCATGTCCTCAGCTTCCCATTCATCCCCAGTTCTGATGTTATCATCTTCCTGCACTACCCGGAGAAGCTTTAAATAATTCACGGAGGTGAGCTGGGGCACAGATGTTCCCACAGGCAGCTGGTGCGAGCGGGCAGGCAGTGGCTGGGTGGCAGAGATAGTGGTGCTGTCCCTGCCGGCTGCCCAGGGCCTGCTGGCACCTGCCAGCTGGGAAGGAAGGGCTTGGGCTGTTCACACAGAAGCACTGAGAACATCATCCTGAGACAGTTTAGCAGAGTCAGGAGGTGAGCGGGGTTCCCAGGGAGCCCCATACTGGGCTGCCCCAATGCTGTGCCCCCTGCCTTCAGGAGGAGGCTGTCCCCTCCACTTCCCCTCTGCCCCCAGTCCACTCCACAGGATGCCAGATTGATTCCTGAAGCTGGCAGCTCTGGCTGTAAATTTTGATCAATAATTTAAGGGGGTAAAACTATTAATAGAATATTAAACAATCTGCTCTTGTGTGAGGCATGAAGGCGGGAGTGAAGTTGAGGGTACCTGGATGACCTGCACAGCTACCTCCTGGTCCAGCCAAAAACCCCAACATTACCTTGCCAGCGCAGTGGGGAGAGCGGCAAGCATTGCTGTAACTAATTGTCAGCTGTGCCAGGAGAGGGGAGGGCGGCATCCATCAGGGAGTGGAGTTATTGATGGACTCCAAGGCTGCTATTACCTGCCAGCCCTGCTATTACACACACCATCACTCAGTGCGTGGCTGCGGCTGCCACGCCAGCCCCTCGGTGGTGCCCTGCACCGTGCTGGCCGGGAGGACCACTGGAAGCAGGTATAATTACACAGACAGTGTCCACCAGGACTGTTTCGGCTGCAGCTCCACTACCTGTGCTCCTGGCTACACATTGCACTGATGCTGTTCAGTGCTGCCTGGGTTTTCCTCTAGGTCTTGTGTCCCCAGCCTCACAACAAGCCAGAACTGTGCAAACTCCATGGCACATCCCTTCCGCACCCCAGTGCCTTCTTCAGCTTTCGCAGCCAGGTTGGCCCCACGCAGCCTGGCTGAGCCACGGGAAGGAGGCAGCCCCTGCCGGCCTGGAGTGGGGAGCCGGCCTTCACCACCAGCAGGTGATGCCCTTGGGGACCACCGTACTGTGATGTTGAGAGCCCACCACAGCCTGACTCATTCTGGGAGGATTAGTCCCTGATCCCTCACTGCCCAGACCCAGGGAGGGCAGCTCTAGGAAGCAAGGAAGTGAAATCAGAGAGATTAACCCTGGTCCCCAGTGGGATGGAAAATGGAGGCACATCTGCTCATCCGAATGGAAGGAACAGCCGCCCTGTGGGGGAGCAGATAAAAATAGGCTGACATTTACCTGCTAGCCCCAAGCAGGGCGGGCGGAGGGCACCATGACCAGCCTGTGTGTCCACAGAGGGATGCAGGCATCCGCTCGAGTGCCAGGCACTCATCACCCGCTGTCCTGCTCAGGTTGCAGAGACAGCGTGAGGCACGCAGCAGTGTGGCTTTGTGACTGCAGGACGGTGTCCTGCTGCAGCACCAGTGACAGGCAGTCCTGCCAAGGCAGGGGTGCCTTCTGGGCACACGCAAGCACGGATGCTGGGGCAATGGCACAGCAGGTGCGTGTGTGTGAAAGGGGTTTGGCGCGTTCAGGGCTGCCTGTGCATGGAGGTAGGCAGCAGGGTGGCTGGCAGTGAGGTGATAAGCTGTGGCATGGGAAGGGCAGTGAGCTCAGATTGGGCTGGTGCCTGAGCCTGAAGCCTGTTGGGGTACTATTGCTCCTAAAGGGATGGTACTGAGAAGAGCAGGTAGGGCTGAGATCCGCAGTAGAGGTGCTGAGGGACATGCTCGAGGTTGAATGAAGCCTTTTACCTGGGCATCCTTCCCTGCAACCAGCAGAAAGAAACCTCTTCACCTGTCCAAAGCCCTGCAGTCTGGGCTGCCAAGAAGGGCTGATGGCACTCTCTGCTCTGCTAAGGAGCTGGGGAATGCTACAGCAGCTGTTAGGACCTCTCTGCTTGCCTCCAGCAGCCCTGTCTCCCATGCACAGACCAGAGCTGGGCATCCTTCTAAGAATGGCTTTAACGTTTCCCAGCAGTGCTGGAAGCATTTCCTTGGGATGACACTTGCCTCTTCACAGCCATCTCCAAGCAGTAGAGGCCAGAGAGGTCAGGATGCCTCCTCCAGTGCTGCCAGCTTGGCATCCCACCTCTGACAGGCATTGACCTTGCTGTGTGCCCAGAGGCTCAGAGTGCCTGCCCAAGCCGAGGCACAGCATCATCCAGCCCGGCCACTGTGAGCCCAAGCCAAGGCACCAAGAAGCCAGCGCATGGGTGGGAAGGGTTAACTGCTGTGAGAGCAGAGCCTCCCCTTCCTCCCCCTGCACTGTGTTTTACAGGCCGGAGCTATTACCAGGAAATGTTCCCATCAGCACCATTGATCCCCTTGTTTACAGCCCAGTAATCCTCCGCTGTTGACTCAGGAGCAAAAAGGAAAGAAGGGAGAAGATGGCTCCCACTTGGGCATCGCCTCTGCCCTGCCAGCATCCCACCAAGCCCGCCTGATGCACTGGGGCGACCCTGCCACACCTGGCTGGGCGCTGCAGGCTCTGCAGCCAGTGGGAAGGCTACGGAGGGTGGCACGGTGGCAGGAGCCCGTCTGTGAGAGCAGCCATGGCCCTGCAAGAGCTGACTCACGCAGGCGGCTGCAGGTCCCCCCTCGCCATCACTGCCCTCCTGGCATGTGGCTGTGCCCCTCTCCAGCTGCCTGCCACCTGGTGGAAGGGCCCAGTGTGACAGCCCCACTTTGTTCTCATTAGGGTGATGAGCAGAGGCGTCATGCTAGATTAGAGACCCTCCCAACTCACAGCTCTGCAGATGCCAAGCTGGAGCAGCTGCCAGCTGGGACAGCCAGCAGCAGTGGGCACCCACACACTGCTCAGGAAGGCTGTAGCCCCCAAGACTGCCCACCATGCAGTAGGACGGCAGGGCTGGGTGCCACTCTTGGTGTGGGGCACTGGCTTTGCAGAACCCTGCCTGCCACTCCCCCTGTGTGTCAGCTCTCCCCACGCCAGGAGTGCACAGAGCCCTAGGCCAGGGCTGCAGCTCTCCCTCACCCTTGGCCCAGCTGAGATCCTGCAAACCTGTGCCAAGCATTTGTGCCCAGAGCACTTGTGTGGTGTCCATCAATGGGATTTTCATGAGCTTTTTACTTCTCCTGGCTCTGGTAACACGAGGGGCTCAGCCACCTCCCTGTGCCCATGTGCCAGGCATGTCTCCATGCTGACTAGGAGGGCAGGATTGTGCCTTCGTCTGCTCACTTATGCTACTGCCTGGGTTCAACCCATCCCCTGGTGCCTGCTCTGCTAGGAGGCAATATGCTTTGCTCCCTTTTCAAACCCTCCAGGCCCGGATTTACCTTCCCTCCCTCTGCAAGCCCTCAGGAGCCTGGTTCTTCCAGAGCCCATGGCAGAGGTAAGGAGCCAGGCTTCCCAGGCAGGCTGGTGCAAGGCTGCAGGTCACAGCCTGCCTCTGCTGGGGCTGATCCAGTCTGGGCAAATCCCAAGGCTGAGCACCTCAGCCTATCCTTTCTCTGTGCCTCTCAGCCTGGCTTCACAGCACAGGCACTGCCAGAGTGCCCCAGCCCAGCCCAGTGCAGCCCAGCTCCACATGGGGCTCTGCCCCGGCCCCAACAAACCCAAGGCCTTACAGCCCACCAAAACAGGTATCTGACATCTTTATGCTTCCCTGTGCCTGACATCTTTCCCCTTCCCTGATCCCTGATCACTGGGGGCTAGGATCTCCTTATCAGCACTGCAGCAGTGCACTAGGCTGTGGGTGCCAGCCCACGGACCATGCCTCACCCTCCCTGCCCCCTGGAATGTCCCACCACTGGCCACTCACTGTCTGGAAGTCGCTGCTGTTGCAGTCCTCACTGGCAAATGTGCAGCGGACAAGCATCTCGCCCAGGTCCATTTGGTGGCCCACACGCTCATAAAACTCCTCCAGGTGGAAGGGACGGCTCCTCTCCTCCTCGTTCATGGCCAGTGTCCCCAGCAGAGCCTCCAACCTTCTCCTCTCAGGGCTTTCCGGCACCAGGGGCTGGCCAGCACCATCCAGGAGCCCCAGCATCTCCCCTGCCCAGTAGAGATCATGGCTGGAGAGCTGTGAGAAGCGGGCAGGGTTGAGGTTGCAGATCGTAATGGCGGGGAAGATCTTGTTGTTCTCCGTCTCCTCCTCCAGCTGGGTGCTGTGGGGGTACTGGAAGTACAAGCCCACGCACTTGGCATAGGCATGAATAAGGAGGGCCAGCGAGCCCAGGAAGGCCAGCAGCCACAGTAAGTTGCGGACGGTGTAGCGCCGGTGCCGGAAGATGTGATGGATGCCGTGGAGGGTGGAACGGCTGGCAAACTCTTCCAGGCTGCACGGGGGCTGCCGTGGGGCTGGGACATCGCGTGCTGGGTGCCTATCGGGACAGTCCCCGGCAGGAAGGGCTGCAGAGGGCCAGGGGGAACCCCAGGTGCGTGGGGGAGGCCTCTGGGCTTCCTCCAGCCACATGCTGCCAGCCGCTCTGCCTCTCCCCGCTGAGCCCGAGGTGCCAGACGAGTTTGAGGGGGGGATGACCGTCACGGCACCGGGCGGGCCGGGCTGTGCGGCGTGTGATGTGCAGCAGTGTCGGGGCGGGACTGGTGCCGCCCGCACCCTGCCCCGAGCGGGAAGCTCGCTGAGTGCCGAGATCACAGATGTACTTAGCGATCACCACATCCTGCAGGAACTGGAGCCAGAGGCTGAAACATCCTGGAAAGCTCGGGGCACTCTCACTGCCTCTCCCCTGGGGTTGTGAGCAATTACTCGGAGTCCTGCTCACTTCCACCCTCTCCGTGCACTTAGTGTGGGTTCCCCAGGGAGGGGGAGACAGGCAAATTCCTCATTTTCCCCTGCCAGGACATGTAGATGCTGCCTGGGCAGGGCTGCACGGCCCTGGGCTCAGGAGAGGTGCCTGGCCAGGCATGTGCTGGGGGGTAACCTCTCTTTGGCCATGGAGATGTGGGGGAACCCCAAGTGCTCTTCATCAGCGTTGCAGAAGCACAGCTCTGAAGCATAGCTCATCAGGCTGGCCAAGGACTCAAGATGCTGAGTGTCACTCTTGCCACAGCTCCTGCACCCTTGGACTCAAGCACCTCCTCTGGGCCCCCAAAAGCTGCAACGGGCCAGACTGCCATGAGCACAGGGAAGAGTGAGGGGTGGCAGAGCATACGGGGACAGCAACACAGACCTCAGGGGAATACCAGGTGCTGGCACCACCTGCATGCCACCACAGGGAGGATGCCAGGCTCTCTGGCATGGTGCTACCTCGAGGCCAGGACATCTAACATGGTGGAGGGGCCAGCACCACTCAGCATCCCTCACCTTTACAGTGCACAGGAAGATGCAAAATCTTTTATGAGGCCAGCGTTGAAGTTGAAAGAAACAGTTGCTTGTGAGAGGTAAGAAGCCCTTGTGTACTCAAAAGCTTGTGTCCCTTTCTGAACCATCTCAGTTGGTCTAGTAAAAGATGCTGCTTTTCCCTACTGGGCTCACCACACATGGCCCTGTCTGAGCAGATCCCACAGCATCGGTTTGCTGACAGTGGAAGCAGAGCAGACACACAGAGCAGAGCTATGTCTGTGAGGCCAGGGAGGGCAGAAAAGCAAGGAGAGCAGGCTGTGTTCTCCAGCCTCCCAGGGGAGAAGATGGGGAAATCAGAGGTAAGGATGCTCAGGCACAGGGAAGAGGTGTTTCCCAGGCCCAGTGGGGCTGAAGGGGAGCAAGAGTACTGGCCTCTCTCCTGCAGGTGTTCAGACCTGGCTAGGCACCCATAGGGCCTCAGAGTAGAGCAAAAGGCACTGCAAGACCCTGGTGGTGTCTGTAGCCATGAGCTGGCGACACTGGCCCTGCCCAGCTGTGCTCCCCTGGCCTGTGCTCCCCAGCACAGCTTTAAATCCATTAGCTTTGCATAATTAGATTTTTCTCAATTACCAGATTATGATAATTAACAGCTCATTTGTAGGAGGCAGTGCCTAATCCCGGCATCACACTTGGCTCGATGCCAGCCTGGCTCTTGGCTGCCGATGCTGGGACAGTGGGCAGCAAAGCAAACACCAGGACAGAGGAGCCTCAGGGATGTTCCCAGGACCCCCAAAACCTCTCAACCACTGCCGACCTAGACCTCCCCTGCACTGTCTGGCCAACACAGCCTGCCTGGAGGGGTTGGTCCCCAAAAACAAGGGGGATGAGAGCCCAGGCAGGTACAGCATCCTCTGACAGAAAGGGTCAGCAGGGTTTTAGAAATGGCTCCGTCACCCAGAAGGCTCCAAAGATGCAGCAAACATCCTGCAGTGCCTCCTCCTACAAGCAGCCACCAAAGGAAAACATGGGAGAGGTCAGCATTGTGGGCTGGGCCGGCACGGCTGCAGTCATTAGGAGTCTCATTAATGAACTTTCCTAGTCAATAATGTTGTGACGAAGGACAGAAGAGCAGGGAGGCAGCTGCTGGTAAGGTACCAATCTTCATCCCAGGAAGGCAGGGCAGTTCAGGCAATTACTGCCCATCAACAGAGCTTCATCCCTAGTAACATAATAGAGCACATACTAAGAGAAAAATGCTTCTGAGGACCTCGAGGGCAAGGGAACAGGGAGCAATAAAGATATGCTTGGAGCTCACACAGAATAAATCTACCCAGTCCAACTTCATAGCCTTTTTTGGGGTAAAATTGCTAAATAAATTGATGGTGAAGAGACAAGAGGTATGAAATACCAGGCTTTTATTAAAGCATTTGATATATCATCTCAGGGAACTAATTCCAGTTGGTGGGAACAGCCATCCCTGACTTGGGCTGGGTGCAGCTGAGGAGGCAAGGGAGATGGAGCAGCCCTGAGCACAAGGGGAGCATGCTGGCATCCTGTGACACCCGGGATTGCAGTGCCAACAGGGCAGCCCCTCTTCTCCCACCCAGGCGGATGTGCTGCAGCTTCCACTCCATGATCTGGCTCCCGGGCTGGCTGTGACAGGAGTACCAGTTTGGCATCTGGATAATCTGGATGCATCCCTATGGGACAGTGGCCATAGCCAGCCCAGTGCCCCCACTGCACTTGTTTGGGGCCACCACATGCCTGAGGCTGCTTCGGGCCACTTCTGCCCCTGCCACGGGCTCTGCTTGCAGAGCTCTGGCTGGGAAGAGGCACTGAGCGTGGGTAGCAGTCATGCCCAGCCAGGCATGACTGGATGGGATGTCTCAAGCTGTTCCCATGCGTCTACTATGCATGGCATTTCTGCTGTTCTGTCATGAGCATCTCTAGGCGGGGGATCTGGTCCTGCCTCTCCCCCCAGCATGGGCTGCAATTTCGGCTCATGCAGGCAATAAATCTGCCTGCTTGCCCGGGGGTGGCTATGTAGCCCCTGCTGCTTCAGCTCACATTTCCCAGCCTCAAATTACCCCAGGCTGCTGGAGAGTTAGATGATTTTGTGCCGCTCCTTCAAACACCCCCTGCTCTGTTTTTATTGCCAGATTTTGCCAAAGCCCCTCGAATGTCACCATGTCCAGGCACAGCATATTCCACATGGTCCCCACTGGCACCCCTTCTGGGGAGCAGAGCTGCACCAGCCCTGACTGCTCAACACCACGGGGAGTCAGATGAGCCTCAGCAAGGCAGCTTCACTCAACCACAACGGCATTTGCTCCTCGACTAGATCAGCACAGGGTCAGAGGTCCCCTGCAAAATTTTGACATGTCTTTCTCAGTGGGGGAGCAGCCCAGAGCATGTTTTTTGCTGGAAACCACCTGGAGCTTTTCTTCTTTGAAACATTTTTTCTCGATGGGGTTCCTTTGATGCTCACACTGGGAACACCACATGCAGCAGTTACACTCTCAGCTGGAGTCTCCTTTCCCCTCACTGAGGAGTCCCTTTTTCTGTCCCCTACAGCCCCTTCCCCTGTGCCAGCAGTGCCAAGCAGCCAGGGGCTGGAGGGGCTGGAGGCAATGGCAAGCTCTCTGACAGAAACAGCCCTGCCACGGGGCAGCAGAGGGAATCCTTCTGCTGGTAGCACTCGCAAAGTGTTGGGGATCATGAGATGCTGGGGGAAGCTCGTGGAGAAGGGGCTCACGATGGCACAGCTCACCCTGGTGTCAGGCCAGCCAAGCTGCCCCATAAAAAAAAGCACTAAATCCATGAAACTACTCAGACATCCCAAATGGGTGCAATGAACAAAGCACAGTGATTCGGGGGCCAAGCAGAGAGATCTGTGTTTGTGCAGCATCAGCAGATTTCCCCACAGCCCCCACTTTTGAGGCAACAGAGGAAGCTATTAAATGAGGCGCATCCACAGTGGTCCCAGCAGGATCCTCTCCCCTGCATGCTATCTCCTCTCTCCCTGCAGCCTGGCTTCTTCGCACACCAGCCTTTTTCCAGCTCCTTGCACTGGTGCTAATCCCCTAATCTGTGCAAAGCAATAATTTTCTGCATGGCACAGCGGCTGCTTTTAGATCTGCATCCCTCCTCCTCCAACAGCCAGTTCTCTTATCAGCAGCAGGTATCAGGTGAGCCAGGCACCATCTACTTCTGATAAACCCATGTTTTGTTTTGCCCTATTTCCATTTATCTCCGAGCTCGTAATTATCCCTCATCTCGCAGGGCACCGGGCTGCCTTGCGTGCCGAGGCGCGGAGGCGACGCGTGCTTCGCCGGGTAGCCCTGAAACAGAGCCTCCTGCCGGCGGGGCGCAAGGACCCGGTGGAGCGATACAGGGGGATGGGTCCTGCCCACCACGCAGGCTGCAGAGCCGTCCTTCCCTTTCTCCACACCCGGGCAGCGTTCCCTTTAATCTCGCACAGCGGTGGAGATGGATTTTCTCCCTGTGAGCCAGATGTGTTGCACGGAGCATAAACACCCGCGACAGTTGTTGTGCTCCTCGGTGCGAAGGCATCAGATGTCTGCATTAAAACAAAGCTCTCCACTTAATTACTCAGGCTGATAATTCAGCTCGTGGAGGCGGCTCTGGCTGAGAGCAGAGGGCTGGATCACAGCTGGGACTGGAGAGCCTTGGAGTGCACATTAATCCCGGCTCTTGCCGCCCTGATTAACGGTGCTGGAAACCTTCCCGCTCTGCTCATTCCCAGGGGAAGGGTCTGTTACTGCCCCACCAGAGGGGGCCCAGAGTGGTGCCCAAGAGGCCCTGCTGACTCCTTGGTGGGCCAAGACGCCGCCTTCCCATTGTCTTCAGGGTGGGGCGGTTGAGGATATGAGGGACCATTGCTCTGAAGGTGCTCTGCGGCCCTGGGAACACCCACCCGCTGCATCTGAAGCCCATAGGAGCTGGAACCAGGACAGTGAAGTTCAGGCAGGACCCCAGGATCACCTCATGCAGAGATCTGCTGCCAGAGCACAGCTGGAGAGAGCTGGAGACAGACCACAGCTGGGCTCAGAGCAAGACCAGGCAGACCACCCAAGGCTTTCTCTTTGGGGCAAAAGCTGCTTGCTCCTGCTAACCTGAATTTCTCCTTCCAGCAAACACCTTCTGCAAGATTGCTCCCCTCAATCATCAGCAGGGCCTAGGGGGACTCCTGGGGAGTCCCTCACTCAGCCATGTGCCCTCTGCCCATGAGCACCCGCCTGGCTCTGCCAGTCTGTCTGGATGTGATGCTCCCTTGGACCTATCTCCCCTGTTCTCTCCCTCCTGCCTGTTCCCCAGCCCAGCCCCTCCCCGCTTCCCTCTCAACATCCCTCTCTCTCAGTGCCTGGGCATCCCTGGATCTGGGGCATCCCTCTCCCAGCAGAGCCCCAGTCCCAGAGCACCCCGCAGGTCTGCCTGTGGGGTCCTGTCTGTCCAGGGAGACTGATTTCTTCCAGCTCAGCTCCAGCCCTCTTATCTCTCCTCCCTGGTCTGCACACTTGCTTGGTGGCTGGGGTGAGTGGGAGTGACAGACCCCATCCTGCCTGGGCTGAGCACCCGTGCTGGCGCTGGGCACGCAGGGCAGAGGGGCCCAAAGCAGGCAGCAGCAGCATATCCCAGCGGGGCCCCAAGAGTTAAATTGTCATGTATTCAGGGCCACGCGCTGGCCAGGAATTACACTTTTATCGGCATGCGGTGCTGCTGCCACTTGAATTGGGACTGGGAACTCTATTTCCGAGCTCACCCAAATTATTCTCGAAGAGATAAAGCGCGGTGCAGAGCAGCGCCGGTGCTTCATTAACATTCCCCAGCCCATTCAGCTTTAAACGAAGATTGCCTGCCTCGGAAAATGATAAAATTGAACATGTGAAGCAGGGCATTATGTTCCATCAGCCGATATTATTTCCCACGCAGGGGCCGAGTAGAGACACAAACAGCTATTTATGCAGTACCTGGCCAAGCCAGGGTGGCTTGGGAGGGGGAAGCAGGCAGTGGTGGGGACACAGAATGGGTGGCAAGTGCCCCCCACCCATCCCTGTGCATAAGAGGGGCTGCTTTCATGTTGCCAAGGCCACTCTGCCCTCCTGGGGGTTCCCAGGCTTGTGCCCAGGGTGCAAGGTGGGTCCAGGACCACAGATCTGCTCCATGTCTCGGGTGTGGAAAGGGGCTCAGGGATGCATATGTTCCCATGGGCAGCACTGGCAAGGCTGGGGCATCTCCATCTGCTGTCCTGCTCCAGGAATGTGTGTCCCCTGCTGGGGCTGAGCAAGTGGGGTGCTGGCTCCACATGCAGGATGGTGTCCCACCTCCTGTGGCTGGGTGCTGGACCAGTGAGATTGAGGAGCATCCACAGAGAGGGTGCATGTGCCTCCCCAGAGGCAGGCAGAGAGGGCTGAGTGGGCAGGGAGGGCTGAGCAGGCAGGCCCCCAGGGCTGCAATTGGATTTTGCTTGGCCATGCTGAGCCTATCGATCCAGTAGTAATTAAAGTCGCTCCAAAACCTGACTCATATTCAACCTTGGGAGGAAGGAGCTTCTCTGAGAAACACCCTCTGTTCCCCATGGTCTGGCACATCATGGAGCAAAGCCTTGCCAGGGTGCTTCCAGCCCGTCCCAGCCCCCTGATGGTCTCTGTCCCAAACGGGGACTGTGCCTTGGGACTGTCTGGGGCCCAGGCAGCAGCACCCATCAGGCAGTATCCTGGCCAGTGTCCCCGGTACCACACAACCTCAGTTGCGAATGCTGGTTAGGTTCAGCCCTTGGAGTGACATGGATCCTACAGCTTTTTTATGGATCCTGCCTATTTTCTCAGCAAATGCCCAAGACACATCCCTGACATGCAGTAGTACTCTCCCTTGCCCCTTTCTTGTCACTGTCTAGACTCTGGTTGAGGGACTGGCACAGGAAGAGGAGCCTGTTGAGCCCACAGCCACTCCCAAGAGAAACTGAGATGTTGGGGTGGACCTGGTGCTGTGTGTCCACGGGCTGCAAAACCTCTTCTCCAGGTCAGAATCACCTGGGGAGGTGTGAAGGCCCGCGAGGGGTCTGCGAGGTGTTTGTGTGTGTTTGTACGTGTGCGTGTGTCTGTGTGTGCAGGGACTTGCACGCCCAGCCCTGCCGCCCGCCCCGCTGCTATTCCCGGTATTCGTAGCAGGTCGGGACAGGCACCGGGGAGGGGGAGCTGCCTTTCACCGGCGCCCCTCGCACCCTGTCCGAACCCTCCCGCGAGAAAGCAGGGCCGCCAGGGCCCGGGGGCTGAGGCAGGGAGGGAGCGCGGAGCCGGGGGCAGCCCTGGGGACCCCCCGGG
>WEIT01025938.1:307480-317793 GCA_013389985.1 Dryoscopus gambensis | reverse complement strand
AGGATCCCGGCCGTCGGAGGAGAGCGTGGGGCAGGAGCTGCGGGTGGATACGTGGAAAGGAGGTGCCTGGCTGCCGGCCCCGTCCCGTCTCGGGCGGCGGGATGCTGCGGCAGCGTTGCGGGCGGCTCCTGGCCCGACTGGAGCAGGGGCTGCAGCTCCTGGAACTCGGCGGCAGCGTGGAGGAAGGTGAGTGTGTGCAGCCCCTCGGCCCGGGGCACACCGGCACCCTCGTCTCTGCCGCCGGCGTGGTCTGGCGAAGCTGGGGGCTGGCCCCTCGTCCCGGCTGACCACCCACTGCTGTTGTCCCCAGACTACATCCGGATCGCTCGGTGCTTTGAGGCGACGCGCCAGAGATGCTGCCGGCTGGAGCAGGATGGGCGTCGTGCCCGCGAGCAGCTGGCCCGTGTGGAGGCCGAGCGGGCAGCTCTGGAGGTGAAGCTCAAGCACGCCCGAAACCAAGTGGAGGTGGAGATGAAGAAGCGGCACCGGGCAGAGGCTGAGCTGGAGAAGCAGGTCAGGGGGCTGGCCGCAGGGGTACCCTGCGGGACCGGCTGCGGGGACCTCAGCCCGCTCACCACCACCCTCTTTCACTTGCAGGAGCGCAAACTTCAGCTGGTCCTTGAGTTGCTGATGCGGGAGCCATGGGGCAACGAGGCACTGAGCAGGGAGCAGGGCTCCGTTCTCAGTGCCCTGGCTGGCCGGCGCCTTGGGGCAGCCTTGGCACCCGTCAGGAGGTGAGCAGGGGTGGCGGTCCTCACCCCAGCCCCTCGGGCAGCCCTGGGGTCGGCTGTGCCCCTCTCCCCCTCAGCACTGCTGGGCTTGAGGGGCTGGCTGGGCAAGGAGGTGCTTGGGCTCTGCAGGGACATCAGCTGTGGGCTCCCAGGAGCAGCTGCACGAGTAGGTGCTGGCTGAGGGGGGAATTGCTCCAGCTGAGCTCACTCTGCAGGTCATCTGCAGTGGACGAGTCGTGCCAGTCCCTCCTGTCCCACTCAGATATCAGCTATGACCGCACTGAGGATGACGTGGTAAGAAGTGTTCTGCTATGAGTCTCAGGGCTCAACCCAGCAGTGAGGGGGTGGTTTTGCCCCACTTCTGCAGTGGCACAGCCCCTTTGTATATCCATGGTCGGGGGGGCTGCTATCAGAGCTGGAGATGAACGCTGGGGATGGCCTTGGCCTGATGCAGCCCCAGACTCTCTGCTGCCTTTCAGGATGTTGATATGACGGTGGTGCGGACCCTGAAGCGCAAAGTTACGGAGAGGCAGGTATGAGTAAAGGCTGGGATGTAGCAGTTTTGGGGCCTGGTGTTGAGCTGGAGTCTGTGCTCCTGTGCAGGTGAGGATCCCCCAGCTCTGATCACACTCCTACAATGTGTCCTTTGGGTCCCTCTGCCCATCCAGGTCCCAGTGTGCAGCCCAGGCTGGGGTGCTGGCCCTGTGCCATGCAAGGTGAGGACAGCCAGATACTTCTCCGTCCCAGCACAGGAGGCTGCAAGGAGGCTGGCAGGGAATTTAATTTATTGATGCTGGGCTGGGAGCGTCGTCTCTCAGCAAACCTCCCACGATCAATAGAAACTCCATTACGCTCCACCGTGGCCCAGCTGGGCTCCTCAATAATTCATCCCCATGTGCGGGCATCCCGCACCCCGCTCTGCTCGCACCTCTGCATTGCAGGCCTGACCTGGCTTCCCCCAGCCCCAGGGCTGGCTCTGACCCAGTGGGGAAGCCTGGGTCCCCATGATACCTGGTGTGGGGTAGGCAATGCTGGGGCGCAGGGTGAGACTGAGACTTTTTGCTGGGCTGAGGCACTTGGCTTGGGTACTCTGGAGTGTGGGGAAAAGTCAGGGAGCGGGGTCTCTGCCTGCTCTTCACACTATCTTCTGTTTCCAGCGTGTGTCCCTGGCCCCTCAGGTTGGCCCTGTGGTGATGGCGAAGCGGCACCGTTCTTCTGTTGTACCTCATAATGCCGTGAGTAGAGACCCCAGCATGCCCTGGGCAGGGATGGGGTGCATGTGCTTTCCCAGTGCCAGAAGGCAGTGCTGCAGCCCTCAGTCCTGTGGATGCTGTGGGGACAGTGCTCAGCTCTCTCCTCTGGGTGCCTGTGTCCTTCAGCCTGTATCACCTTGGTCCCAGTGGGGACAGCATCCCTGGCTATGCTGGACCACTGCCCTGAAGCCTGTATCCCCCCCGTAGCCATGGTGGCAGCATCCCTGGCTGTGCAGGACCACAGGGATGGGGATCAGGTGGAGCAGAGATCATGTGGGAGATATTGGAGAACTATGGGGCTGCAGACACATATCTTATTGGTCTCCCATTCTGACAGGTGAGTGTCCCCTCTATGCCCCCTCCTGCTGAGGTCCCAGGCCCTGCTGACAGCCTCCTGCCTGCTGTTCTGGTGCCACAACGCCGCTCTCGCCAGGGACATCGTGTCTCCACGCGTGCAGGTCACAGGAAGGGCTGAGAAGGGGGTTGACATGTGGTATGGGCCCAGCCTCGAGGTGCTGCTGTCACAGGGAAGGGAGGGGATCTGTTGGGGGATGCTTGTCCCCACCATGGCAGTGCTGGGGCCCTCTGGATGTGCCAAATGCCACTGTCTCATGCAGAGACTCCCTGGGAGGTGGGAAGCCTCCCCACGTCCTAGCTGGTAGATGGGTTGGCTTGCCTTTCAGGTCTCCCTCCACTGCCTCCTCCCTCTGCAGAGCTGACCACAGTGTGGGGCACCAGTGAAGATCTGGGCTGCCGTGCTGCAGGGCCGGAGAGCCACACTGAGGGCAGCTCAGTGGGGCAGCCAGCACCAGCCCCCTTCCCCTCACCTCCACAGAGCCTCCCACCAGTCCAGCACAAGTTCACCTCCAAAACGGTGCGTGACCCAGCCTCTCTCCTCTGGGGAGGTGGGCAGGGAAGAGAGTTATGGGTTGGGGGGCAAGGCTGTCCTTCATCCCCCAACCCCTTAGCTCTGCGTGCAGGGGGAATGGATGGAGACAGTGGGACCTGGCTGGGAGAAGATAAAGGAGTGGTACTGGGTATCTGCAACAAGAGGGGTCCCTGATCCTGTTCCCCTTTTCCAGGTGATCCGCCCTGAGCCGTGTGGTGTCTGTGGTTCCCGCATCCGCTTTGGGAAGACTGCCATCAAGTGCTGCCAGTGCCAGCTCCTGCTGCACACCAAGTGCCGGGAGCAGTGCCCCAGCCTCTGCGTGCCCAGGCCTCACCACCACGCCTGGCCCCGTGAGGTGAGGGGGGCACAGCAGTGCTTGGGGTGTCTCCATGTCCCCATGAGGCTTCGGAGCTACTGGCCCTAGGATTCTGGGCCTCTGCCCACCCTGCTGCAGGGCTGGGTGGAGGGCACAGCACAGGTTGGCATTGTTCTCCCCAGGGTGTGCTGGCTGACTTCGCACCCTCCACGCCACCCCTGGTGCCCACGCTGGTGGTGCAGTGTGTGACCGAGGTGGAGACGCGAGGCCTGACAGAGGTAGGGGCCAGGATGGTGAAGGCGGCAATGCTGTGGCTCCCACGGGGCTGAGCCCCTTTCCCTGTGCCCCAGACAGGCCTGTACCGGGTGCCAGGCGCGGAGCAGCTGGTGCGGGAGTGGAAGCGGAAGCTGCTGCGGGCTGGGGGTGCGCTGCCTGCCCTCAGCAGCGTGACTGACATCCATGTGGTGTGTGGGGTGCTCAAGGACTTTCTGCGGGGGCTAAAGGAACCACTGGTCACCTTCAGCCTCCACCCTGCCTTCCTGAGGGCTGCTGGTGAGTAGGGGTCCCAAGGTGAGGGAGGGGGAAGGGACTGCTTCTCTCATAACACTGCTGCCTGGTGCTGCCACAGACATCCCTGATGATGCTGCCAGTGACACAGCCCTGCGCCATGTGGTGAGCAAGCTGCCCCCAGCCAACAGGGATACCCTGGCTTTCCTCATGCTGCACCTGCTCAGGTGAGTGGCCCATCCTGGCACGGGTCTGTCCCCATCTCCTGGCTCTCTGCCCCTCGCCCAGGCTTTGTGCCCCTGGGCTGGACAGCATGCCTCACACCCTCTGTCCCCCCTTGCAGGGTGTCGCAGAGCCCCGACTGCAAGATGGATGTGTTCAATCTGTCCCGCGTGTTTGGCCCTACACTGGTGGGACACAGCTCAGCCAACCCCACACCGCTCGCCATCATGGAGGACACGCCACGGCAGTGCAAGGTGAGGGGTCTCTGAGGTGTGGGGTGTACCCTGGGCACTGCCAGTGTCCCCATCCTACACCTCTCTCTGCCCAGGTGGTGGCTCGTCTCCTTTCGCTGCCACCCAGCTTTTGGAGAGGCTTTGTGGGGACAGAGCAGGAGAACCTGGTGCCAATACCAGCCCCGAGGCATGAATGTGGTGAGCACAGGAGCCCTAGCCCTCAGCCACCCTGGCCTTTGGCTTCCTGGTCCTGGTTGTCCGTGGCTGGGGTGAGATAGCTGTCCCCACTCTGTCCTGCAGAACCATTCTTCCAGCCCATTGCCTCCCCGGAGCCCAAGGCAGGCCAGCTGAGCCCAGCTGGCACCTGCTGCCTCCCCAGCACCCTGCGGAGCTGCGTGGGCACGGCCACCCGGCCCCCGTAAGTGCTGTCGGGCGTGGGTGGGGGCCCAGGGGAGCTCGCTTTGTACCCCTGACTCATCTCTCCCCACGCAGCCAGGGGCCGGCCCCTAGGAAGGTGGGCCGGTTTTTCCCTTCTCCTGTGTAGCCTGCAGCAGTGGCTCCCTCGGGACACGGAGCCGGCACTGGAGGAGGAGCGAAGACTGCAGGACCAGGCAGCTGCCTGTGGGGTGACAGTGTGCCGAGCTCTGCTCTGCTTCCCTGGGAACTGGGGAGCAGAGCTGGCTCTGTCCAGCTGTGGTGGCAGGGATATTGCCCTAGCTGTGTACTTTGAATCAGGTTTGTATTAAATGTTTGCAGCAAAACACACCTGGCTGTGGCTGCTGTCTGTCCCGCCCTGCTGTTGCCAGGGGTTGGGGTTCACCGGAGCCAAGACAAGAGCTGAGCAATGCTCCACGGAACCTCTGCTTTGGGAGGGCAGGCAGAGCCCCCTCCCACCCGAGCTGAAGCCCTCTTCTTCTGCTGTGGAGCCCCGATGTGGGAGGCCCCTCTTTGAGCCCAGATGTTGGCCTCAAGTAATTGGAGCTGTTGCTGCTCAGGGCAGGACAACCTTAAAGTGTTTCCAGACTTCCTGGCACCTCAGTGGAGGCCTCTTTAACTCCTTCCTCCCCTCCAGCCCGGGCAGTGCTAGAGGTGCACAAAGCCCAAGCAGGGCTGAGATGTACAGCTCTTTCCCTCCAAGAGGGGGAAGCAGGATCATGCTGTAATGGAGCAAGGTCCCAGGAAGGGCTTGTCACCTAGATAACTCTGCAGAAGGGGCAGCCAGTGCAGAGGGACCTTAGGGAAAAGAGGCATTACACAACAGGGATCAGAACTGCCCCTGGGCCACATCGAGCAGCCAATAAACCTTTGTCCCTTCTAAAAGCCAGACCAGATGGGGCACACGAGAGAAAATTCATGTGCAATCCTGAAAGTAAGTACTTTGGCTCAGTTCTCCCCAGTGCAGGAGTGTACACCAGAGGGCAAGGAAATTAACACATCCAAGGCAGAGGCAAAACTGAATGAGTTTAATGTGCTTAAAGCTAGGGAACAGCTAATCCCCACCCAGGACCACAGAACTGGCACAGGAAGGCACAGGGCTGGGAGCAAGGATTTACTCCAAATCCATCGAACTGGGATGGTACTGGATGGATGGAGAATACCTAATGCAGTGCCTTGCTGTGAAGGTGAGAGGCGTGATGGGGCCCTGGGAGGAGTGCAGGGCTTTACCACAGAGTTCAAAACCAGGGAAGTAAAAGGATAAAGGGCAGGGTTGGTTACTGTAGACAATCTGTGCCAGGCTCAGGAGGAAACTGCCTTCCATAAAATCAGGTTTTTGAGGCAAAGTGAGGTGCTAGATCTCTGCCACTTGCACACACGTAAGTTGATTGCTCTGGTGCCCAGTGGATGTGGCTGGTGACAGGGGGAGACATGCAGTGAGTCCCCCCCAAGCTCCAGCCATGCTGGTGTGAAGGAGGCTGTTGGCCCACCAGGGTAGCAGAGGCTTGCTGCCCTCACTCTGAGCCCTGCCTAGGCAGCAGGCACAGGTCTCAACCTGACAGGAGCAGGCTTGGTAGGGCTGGCAGGTCTCTTGGCTCGCAGCAAGCCCATGGGGCAGAGGTGGTACTGGGGGAAGGAGTGTTCTTGCAGCTCCCTCCAGAGCCAGCAGGCTGCTAAGTCCAACCCAACCCTCATGCGTGCCAGTGCCCTTAGGACTGCCTGGCACTGCTGTTTTCCCAGCGGTAGGCAGGAGCCCAGCTCAGGCTGTTGCAATCATGCTGAAATCAGGAGCCTCAGATTACTCCTGTGGGGTGAGCTGCCTACACATGACAGGCACATTCAAAACTCCCAGGTCTTGGAGATGGGCCAAGACCTTCCAGGGAGTTGCAGACAGCAAATGGTGTGGGGAGAGCCTGGTGAGGAGGGGCAAGGTGGTGCTGGTAGTGCCATTTGGTGGAGAAACACACTTAAGTTGGACCCAAGACACTGCAGACAGCAAGTGCTCCCTGGATACGCACACAAGCTGGTGCCAGGGCCATGTACTGTCCCCAAACCCGTCACCCTGGGCTGCAAGAGAAGCAGCATGCAAGGCTGATGCTCATCAGCTTTAATGTCTGTCTGGAGCAGTAGTCAGGCACTTGCAGGGCTCCTGACCTGCACCTACTCCTCTGGGGGTGCTGGGAACCTCCCAGGATGTGAGGCCTCAGTGCAGGCTCTTGTTGTGGGGCACAGCAGGGAGAGAGTGGCTGGTGCTGCCCGTGACTCACAGGATAATCTGGTTTTTGTAGCTGCGGCTCAGCTCCTTGTGAGGAAGGACAATGGAGTTGAGAATAACGACCTCAGCAGGAATGGTGACACTGCAGCCTGTGGGGAGAACGCAAAGGGTTTAGCTGGAGGGGAGAAGCTGCCTCACTAAGCAGGGCCAGGACCATTCCATGCAGCAGAGACGTACCCAGGATTGTGATGGATGGTGTGAGGCGCCCATCCCGGAAAAGGGTCTCGCTGTCGATCTTAGCATAGGGATCGTTGGGGTTGGGGTCGCTGGGAGTTCCTTCAACCCGGGCCCAGCGCCCAATCGTGCTGTCCCAGCCCACAATGGTATTGAGGACACATGTGTGGTCCTGAGGTGAAGGAGAGGGGAATGCAGGGTGCTGCTGCCTCCCTGCAAGGGGTGGGGATTGACACCTACTCCCTCAGACCCTACTTACGTGGAGCGAGGCGCCGTGCAGGACGATGGACTCTCGCACACGCACACCAGCGCCCACTGTCACACCCTCCCCAATGGAGACGTTGGGCCCCAACTGTGAGGACAGAGGGAGGCGATGAGGACAAGGAGGACAGCGATGCCCTCGGCACCCCTGAGCGTGTCCCTGCCCCAGGGCCTCCCCAGCCCGCACTCACCACTGCAGTGCTGTCGACTGAGGCTGTCGGGTGGATGTACACATTCCCTGCAACACAAGGCAGTGCATTCAGGGGAGGCAGCTCACAGGAGCACCTGCCTCTCCAATAAGGGGAGGTCCTACTGCCTCCCTAGGCAGACGCAAAAGCATTAGGGGGTCAGAAGGGTACCTCGGATGACAGGGCCTCCAGGTTTGTTCTGGGCCAGTCTCTCTGGGTGGCTTTTGCTGTACTGATTCAGGTAAAGGCGGCTGGCATAGATAGCAGAGCTGGAGGAGGAAAAGCCAGAAGACTGTTATTGTCACTCTGGCATTACCAGGGCAGAGGAGGATCCAAAATCAGCACCGCCCACCCACTCCCAGGGCTCTGCCTGAGCAGTCTGCACTCCCATCCCTGGTACAGATCACTTGGTGCTTGTGTTGCACCAACTCTAGCTCCAGCCCTTACCCAGCTGACTTGATCTGGCTCCAGAAGCCATCAGTTTTGTAGACATAGAGTTTGCCACTCCCAGCCAGGGCCGTGAAAACGTCCTGCTCTAGCCGGATCACTTCTGCACGTTGCCAGCCATTGGAGCTTTCCTCTCTGCAAACAAGAGTCCTGTCAGACACCCACCCCAGTCATGGCCTCAGCCAAGGACCCCAGCAGACCTACCCTCCCCAAATTCAGGGGCTCTGACAATCCCAGATTCCTACGTAGCCATGCACTTCTCCCTGAAAGTGGGGACAGCGCCAGCTGTCAGGCTAGGTTGGGACAGCCCCAGTGAGCCCCAGAGCAGCAGAGGAACAGGGCTCTGCCAGCCAAAATAAGCTCTGAGCCTGAAGCTGATGGTTCAAGAGCCCCACCTAGTCCAGGTGGGTGTATGATCCTGTCCCCAATCCAGAGCCTGCCCAGCTGGATTTTAGCTTGGGTGGTGGCAGAGAAGTGAGGTGAGAAGCTGGCTGGTGCAAAGAGCTGGAGAGGGGAGCAGAGCATTCCCAGGTGAAAGGCTTGCTCAGCCTCTTGTCCAGAGCTGAATGAGAATGGGATGGGAGGAGAGGAAGGGAGAGGGAAAGTCTCAAGCTGACCAGGAGCAGAGCAGAGGAAACAGCAGCCTGGAGAAGGGAGGGAAAGCATGCATTACCACTAGGACCAATCCAGCCCAGAGAGCAGCCAGTGCAGACACAGAGGGAGACTTACCCAAGGTAAGGACAGCTGGTGCAGGACCAGGAAACAAGTGAGTGATGGCAGAGGAGGAGAAAAGATAGAGAAAGAATGGAGGATGAGCGTGCTGCTGCAGCCCTGGGAAGCAGTGGGGGTGGGAGGGACACTGAGCAGAGTGAGGCACTCACAGTGCTAGCTCCTGCTGGTTCCTCTGGAAGACCTCGCCAATGTGCTGGAAGATGGCAGGTGTGAAGAGGTAGATGCCACAGTTAATGATCTCACTGACAAATGTGCTGGGCTTCTCCACGTAGTGCTGAACCTGCAGGCGAGGGAAGAGACACGAACCCTAGGGTGCAGTCCCTCCACCCAGCATCACACTCTCTGTGGCATGCTGGGAACAAACACCCATGCAGGCAACACAGCACCTGCTGCCCATGCTGTGCTTGACTCCCCAAGACCCTCCAGTACCTCCTGCGTGTCCGCATTGGCCACGATACAGCCATAATTCAGTGCCTGTGTCCTGTTGGCCTAAGAAATAAGGACAGCGTAAGCAATGGTGGAGCAGTAGGCACAAGGAGGCAGCGCAGATGAAACCTGGACCTCACACTCTGGGACCCACCCACCACAGGAGCTGCTGGCTTCTAAGCCCACGGCAGAGCACTGCAGCTCCTCTGCTCCCCAGCACTGCCACTCACTGTGGTACCCAGAATGACAAAGCTGTGCACATCCCCGTGCTGCTGCCGAAACTCCAGCATCTCCTGTAAGGGGAACTCTGAGCACACGTCTGCGTTGAGAACAAAGAAGGCCTCAGCACCACCTGACAGGATCTGGTCTCGGAAGTGATAGATGCCACCACCCGTGCCCAGGGCTGCGTACTCCTGAAGATACCTACAGTCCAAGCAGGGAAAAGGGAGGGCTTAGGGAAGCAGGTGCCTAGTGGCACCAACTGGCAGCAGGGCTGGGATGGGTTGGGAGGGACTGGAGAGACATAATCCTGCCATGCAGTGATGGGGTTCATGCGGGCATTGAACAGAAGAATGAGGCTGTGGCATCTTAGAGCTGTGCTAGAGAGGTGTCTCTGGAGCAGGAACCATCCAGGGCAGGGCCCAAGGCAAAGGAAAGGTGGCAAAACTAATGGGGGAGCCTGGCTGCGCCCATCCACGGAGGGACAGAGCCCAGCTGCCCAGTGCCAGAGCGCTGACTAGGGGCTGCCAGCCTGGAGAAGGCAGGTGAAGGGCTGAGCCAGGCTGTGCCACTGTGTGTGCCCCAGGGGTGGGAGCTCCTGCCCACCTGATGGGAATCTTGAACTCCTGCTGCGCCGACATGAGAAAGCGGCTGAGGGCCTCGTTGGGCTGGTAGAAACCCATCAGCAGGATCTCCTTCAGGCCGGGCACCTGGCGGGGGACGAAGGAAGGGAGCAGAAAGCAAAGGGATGGCACTTCGCCCTTGGCTCCACGGCCCCAGCCCCGGCTCCTCCGGCCTCCCATACCTTGGCGCAGGCCTCGATGTGATGCTGCACCATGGGCACCCCGGCCACGGGGAAGAGCGGCTTAGGCACCTCGAAGGACAGCGGCCGGAACCGGGTCCCTGTAGAGCAGAGCGGGGTCGGCGGAGCACTGCGCCGCGGCGACACCCTGCGGGCCGGGCGCACTTACCCTTCTGCGGGCCCCCGATGAGGATGACGGCCTT
>WEIT01025938.1:287446-303042 GCA_013389985.1 Dryoscopus gambensis | reverse complement strand
GGCGCGGGGGAGCCCTGAGTGGGGGTGTCTGTGTGAGGAGAGGCAACAGTCCGAGGCGGGGTGAACATCAGCTCGGGCGGCACATAGACAGTGATGTTGGGTGGAAGCTCAGGATCTGGTGGCACGCCCTCTTCATGGGGTGCAGGGGGTGGAAGGACCCCTGGGGGGGCACCCTCCTGTTCTGCTCCAGCTGCCTTCTGTACCACTCCCTTGTGCTTGCGTGGCGGTGACGTGGGAGGGGCCCCTGTGGCCACCGGCTCCAGCTGCTCCTCAGCTGTCTGGGTTGACCGGCTGGAAGCCACCTTCTCAGGAACGGGGACAGCAACATCCTTGGCTGGGGCAGGTCGGGCATCTGCAGGGAGCAAAGGGAGGTGTGAGCCAGGTGGGGGTAAGCTAGGAGTGGAGTGTAAGTGGCACCTCATTTCCCAAAGTCCTGGGGGGAAGATGCCCTGCGACTCAAGGATCCCCAAAGCACCCCAGAGGCCACAGGTGGCCCCATGGCTGCCCCACACCCATGGGACAGGGCTTGCTCACCTGCTGCCTCAAGATGCACCTTTACTGAGGGGTTGCTGTAGGGTCCCTGGCCAGCCTTGTTGACACAGGCCACTCGAAACTTGGCTGTGCTCCCAGGAGGCAGCTCAGTCACATTGAAATAGCAGTCAGCAATGCCAGTGCTGACAATCTTCCACTCATGCTCCCCTGCCAGAGCAGAAGTAAGGTAAGGCAAGGGCATACCAGGGAAAGGGGCAGCCCACTGTCCCCCATCCTGGATTTTGCCAAGCTACAGGGGACAGCCAGGACACTGGGCACTTTTGTCCTGGCTAGGTATCCCTCTGTGAGCCTATATTCCTGGCTGTGGCTCCCAGGGGATGGGAGGCAGCATGACATACCATCTAGTCTGCGCTCCAGTGTGTAGGTGCAGGGGGCTTTGCTCTCAGCGGGCTTCCACAGCACCAGCACCGTGTTCTTGTACTTCTGGGGGATCTCTGGGGTGCCTGGCCGCCCAGGGAGCCCTGCAAGGGTACAGACAGTGTGGGCTGGGTGTCCAGCCAGAGGCAGGGCAAAGCTGCTGCAGTGAGAGGGCATAACAACACATGGGCTCAGAGATGCTGGAAATGCTCATGCAAAACCAGCCTGTCCTCTTTGAAAAGCTTCAGTCTCTTGCAGATGTGGAGAGCAGTATTCCAGTGACCTGTGCCAATTTGTCCCCAGCCATGTGCCCGACTTGTGCTCTTTCTGTCTCCTGAGGTCCCCCCAGCCTCCTTACGTGCCACTGCCAGCGTGCAGGAGCTGATGGCTGTGCCCAGGATGTTGGCGGCTGCACACTCGTAGAGCCCTGCATCCTTCCTGGAGACCTTGGCGATGGTGAGCATCTGACGTCCGTCCTTGCAGGAGACGACGTTCAGCCCACTGTCCGGCTGCAGGGATCTCTTGTCTGTAGGGGGAGCAGAGGAGAGGGACGATACAGTGCCCTGCCAGCGCCCACCCACTGAGGCAGTGCAGACAGCCCCCACCTTTCATCCAGAGGATCCGTGGGGTTGGGCTGCCAGCAGGAAGGCAGCAGAGGGTCAGCGCCTCGCCCTCCAGCAGCACCTGGTCCTTCAGCTTGATGTGGAAAATAGGGGGGAAATCTGGAAAGCAGAGTGGGGGGTTAGGCTGGGGTGGGGATACGCACCGACCACCCCGTCCTGGGGCCGCACATACCCGAATCACTGGGTGTGTGTGGCCGGCCGGCGGCGAGTCCCTCCTCCCGCAGAAGGCTGGAGGGGATGCTGGGCTGTGAGGCCATCTTCTCCTTCTTGCCCCGGGAGAGCCCCCAGCGCTCCCAGCGGGACCTCTTCTGGCTATCACCTCCACCTGTGGGCACCCAGGGCAGCTGAGAGCGGGGCCAGGCCATGGCGGCCTCGCCTGCCGTGCCCACAGCGACTGGGCCATGGGTTGCCAGCAGAAATCCCCCGCAGGTTCCCCCCTCACCGCTCACCTTTGGCGGAGGCAGAGGAGCCTGTGCTGACCTCCGAGCGCAGGGACTCAGAGGAGGGGGCGGGGGCGGGCCCTGGTCGCAAGCTCTCACCCTCGGAACTGGTGCGGCGGAGCTGCCGGGGCCCCTCGCCCTCTGGCCGCTCGTCCGACACGCTGCGTAGCCGCGCCGAGACCCGGTCCATTGTGGCACTGATCTTCCTGCGCACGGCCACCGCCGGTGACTCGCTCTCCCCACCACCCCCCGGCTCTGACTTGAGGCTCTCTGAGTCCCTCCGCTCCCTGGAGCTGGCCAGAGCCATGCTCCAGGAGAAGCGGCGCCCACCAGATGGGGTCTCACTGCCTCCGTCCTCTCCCATGCTCTTCTTCCTCTCAGCGGGCGGGGTCCGCTTGAGGAGTATGGACATCCTCCGGAAGAAGCCCCCATCCTTCTCCACCTCATGCAGGTCCTGTACTGACTTGGACTTGGCTGGCAGCCGGGTGGGACGGTCCTTGCGCAGCTCCAGGGGCACGCCAGCTGGTGTAGGACGGTAGATGCCCTCGTCAGAGACTGGGGGGCCAGCCAGGTGCCGGTCCTCGGAGCGGGAGCGGGTGAGGAGCTTCAGCCCCCGGGTGAGGGATGATTCGCGGCCCCGCTTGAACTTGGCCTCAAAAACCTCCTCCGAATCGATGTCCTGGATGACCAGGGAGCTGGAGGAGCCGGTGGGCTTCACCTCCCTCCTTGATGCTGGTGCTGGCGTAGGGGGCTTTGCAGGGCTGGCTGGTGGGGTCTCCTTGACGTTTGGTGGGGGCTCATTGGTGGTTGGTGGGGGCTCCTCGGTGGCTGGCTCCCCACCTGGCGTGGCTCCCATGGCTTGCATCATCTTGGCATAGGAAGACTTTATGTGGGTTTGGGGGCCTGGGGTTGTGGGCTGTGGTGGGGTGGGAGCTCCTGTCCTGGCAGCCCCCTCCCCACTGGTTCCAGCAGCCTTGGTGGGTGTCTTCTCTTCCTGTCCCCTGTCCATGGGCTTCTTCCCTGTGGTGGTGACAGCCTTGCTGGCCCCAGGTGGGCCATGTTGCTCAGGGATATGCCTCCTCCCTGAGGCAGCCTTTGCAGAGGGGGCCTGGGGAACAGTGATCTCTGCTGGAGGGGGTGTTGGTGTGCTTAAGGTGTCTGGTGGCACTGTGGGCCGAGCATCAGAGAGGGCAGAGAGAGAGGGGGACTCCTTGAGCCGTTGGGCCTCCAGGCAGGCCACTGGGATCTCCAGGGGTGCACCAGAGCGTCGATGTCGGACAACAGGCTCGGCATCCCCATGGCTGAAGGAGCTGCTCTTCTGCAGCCGGCACTCAGCGGGGAGGAGGCGCGGTGAGGTGGCTTCACTGGAGGCTGCCCGCACCAGCCGCGGCACTGCTGGTGCCTCCAGCCGGGCCGACCTTGAGACTTTCTTGTCGGGGCTGACCCCCAGGGTCTCCAGGAGGGGACCTCGAAGGCCACTGACCTTGCTGTCCCCAGAGCTGCCTCGCAGCAGCCGCTGGCGCATCAGCTCCAGGCGCTGGGCATGATCGTCCTCCCCCCAGACCACCTTCCGCCTTGGCAGCTCCATGGAGGCTGCCTTGGCCAGGGCCCGTTGAGGGTCCCGGACCACCTCAGCTGCCTCCTCAGTCCCTGGGAGCTGTTGGAGCAGCAGGGCGCTGTCAGCAGAGCCACCCCTCTTCAGCTCTCCCCGACGGGCACTCCCTGGGGACTCCAGGCTGGAACCCTTCCTCATGGCTTTGCGAGGATACTCTGGCCGCTTCTGGGCTTCAGGGGCTTCCTCATCAGAGGAGCCAGGTGCCTCCACCTCTGCACATGATCGCCGCGGCCCAGGACCCCTTGGCCGCTTCCCCAGGGCCACCCCGGGCTTCCCTGTGCCCTGGCTCTGCCACTCCATGGCAGAGACATCCCCCTCTGGCTGCAGCCCCTCGGATGTCCCAATGGTCTCATCGTCTGTTGGGATCTCATTGAGTGACATCCGGGAGCCAGAGAACTCCACCTGATGAGGCATAGGAATGAAGGGCAGCTCATCCAGGTCGTCTGAGTCTGAGGAGGATGACAGTGCTGGTGACTCCTTGAGGTGCCGGGGCACGGCGATGGAAAGGTGGTTGGACGTGTCCTCCAGCAGCTCTGGAATCGGCCGCAGCACCATGTTGCACTTGTAGCTGATCTGCGAGCGCTGCAGCCAGCAGAGAGGGCTGGATCAGGCCCAGGTGTGTGGCACGGCATCATCCTGCCATTACACATCCCCCCATCCTGCCCAAGACACAGTCCCACCTGCCCCTTCCCTCCCCAGCCCCGGCCTTCACCTGCCATTTCCGACGGGAGATGAAGAGCTTGAGGTGGTCAGTGCTGATGACCTTCCCTTTGGCCAGTGTCTGTGGGGTGAAGGGACAACGGTGTCTCTTGGAGCCTGGAGCAGGCTCAGGGAACCTCGTGGCCTCTTGGCGTTGGGTCCGTGCCCAGGCTCACCTTGAACCAAGGATGCTCCAGGGTCTGTTCTGCATTGGGTCTCCTGTGAACCGACACCATTGGGTGAGAACCACCCAGGCTCAGGGGCTTTGGCCAGGGGAAGAAGGGCAGGAGAGTCTGGCTGTCCATGGTGCACCCCGGCAGAGCCATGCAGCCAGCCTGCCCTTGGGCACCCCAATGCTCAGGGGTCCCTGCCCTCCCTTGAGCACAAAGCTCATGCTGAAGGGAGAGGGGATAGGGAAGGGGACCCTGTAGCACTCACAGCTTGTCATTGACCAGCACTTTGATGACAAAGCCCTTGGCTTCCCGCGTGAGCCCCTGGAACATCCTCTCCTCAAAGGCCACATTGTAGTTGCGGATGTTCATCAGCGTTGTCTTGTCATTCTCCCCCACAAAGGGGGAGATCCCTGTCAGGCTGCCAAGGAGGAGACACTGTCACTGGGCCATGGGGCCATGGGAAACAGCATGGCAAGTACAGAGAACTGAGGACAGGACCCCAGACCCCATCTTTGAGGTCATGGGGACATGGGAAACAGCATGGCAAGTACAGGAGACTGAGGACAGGACCTCAGACCTCAGCTCTGGCACCGTGGGGAGGGGAGAGGTAGGAGCAGCTGGGAAGGAGGCTGAGTCTGTGTCTGTAAGGAGTCATATGCATGGTCACAGCCTCAGCTCTGGAACTGGTGAGGGGGTGGAAAGGGTGTCCCTCCTATGCAGACACACCAGGGCACTTACCAGAGATATGCGATAACCCCCACAGGCCTGCAGAGAGGAGAGCACAGTTACTGCACATCACAAGCCCTCCAGAGTGCCCAGTCTCTCCTGGCATAGCAGGGAGCTCATCGACCACCCAAGGGCCACCCTTACCAGATGTCAGTGACGCTGGAGACAGGGGTCTGGTTGACAATCTCAGGGCCCACGAACTCAGGGGTGCCATACTTGCAGTACTGTGGCTCCTCAGACATCAGCTCCTGCGCGTTGCCAAAGTCACAGATCCGGATCTGCTCGCTGCTCAAATCTGCCATCAGGAGGTTTTCTGGCTACAGGACAGTGCAGAGCAGAGGGGAGCTTGGCAGGAGGCAGGGGCTTTCCCCAGGGAATGAAGGTTCCCTGTCAGCAGAACCACTCCCCACGCAGTGCTCCAGGAGCCCTTCACTGGAGGCACCGGGCAGGAGGAGTCTGTAAAGACCCACACTCACTTTGATGTCCAGGTGCAGGACACTGTGCTGGTGCAGGTAGCAGATCCCTTCCAGGACCTGCCGCATGTATGACCGGACCTGCAAGAGATGGAGTGAGGAGAGTAGGCACTCCGAGCATGGGTCAGCTGCATACTGGCCCTGTGCAGAGGAGGATGTGGGCTGTGGCCCCCTTAGTAGCCTGATACAATGAGCACTGCACATCTCTAGGCTGGGACAGACCCCACTGTCCCCAGGATTTCTCCCTTCTACAGCACTTTGCTCCGACAGCGTTCACTCACCTCTGACTCACACACTGAGGGCTTCCTCACCATCCTGTCCAGCAGCTCTTCTTCAGAGCAGCTGAGCCCCAGTCAAGGAGCATAGAAATTCCATGCTCCACTGTGCCCCACACCCAGCTCCTCTGCACCCACTCTGCCCACCCCTTCCCCCCAAAAGCCTCCCCTCCTCCCCTGTGCTGTGCACTCATGGAGCAGTGCCCAGAGGATACAGCTCCATGACCATAATGATGGCATTCTTCTTCTCAAAGGCATCATGGAAGAAGACGATGCGCTCGTGGTCCAACTGAGAGAGAATGTGCAGCTCCCGCCGCGCTGACTGCTTGGCTTTGGTCCTCCCAGGGATGAACTTGGCAGCAAAGTCCAGCCGAGTGCTCTTCTCTGTCACCCTCCGCAGATAGGAGAAAGCCCCCCTGCAATTCAGCAGTGGAGGTAAGGGAGGATAAGAAGGTGGGTGAGCAGGAGACCCGCCCCCCTTCCTTGAGCAGCTGGCACAGGCACCCACTCTGCAGGGAGCTGCCTGCAGCTTCAACAGCTCTCTGCGACCATCCCCTGGGAGACCCCAAGCCTGGCTTTTCTCTGACCACCCCAGGTCCCCACCCTAAGCTGGCACAGGACCATCCATTGACAGGTGAGAGGAGCCCCAGCACACCAGGATATGGCATATAATGGAGCTCAGTCCCCCATGCTGGAGGCCCAGGGTGCAGCCTGGCTCCAGCACCCCACTCCCTGCAGTGCCCAGGATGCCCCGTCATGCCAGTGGCCACCTACCTCCCGATCTCCTCGTGCACATCGTAGTAGTCCGTCAGGTGTCGTGCCTTGTGCAGTGCATCCTCCTCCATGGTGGCATCAGCAGTGGGCTGGGCTGGGAGAAGGAAAGGGGCTGGCAGGGGGCAAGCCAGACACCCAGGCTCTACCCTCAGGGGCTGGGGAGCCAGTCAGCCATACCTGCCCGCACCACCAGCTCTGCTTTGCAGGAAACCTCCCCAGCCAGGTTCTTGGCCGTGCAGGTGTAGACGCCACTGTCAGGCTCGGCAGCACCCAGCACCACCAGCGAGCACTCATTGTCCTCATATACGAAGCTCAGGTGGCTGCTCTCCTCCAGCAGCACCCCATCCTGAGGGTGGCAGGGATGTTGAGGGCGTCCCGTCTCATCCCTGACCAACTCCCACCACCCTTTCCCCATGGTAGGTCATGGGATACATCCTTGATCACCAGTGCAGCAACCCAGGTGAGGCAGTGAAGTGTGCAGGTCTGGTGGGAATATGGTTGAGGAAGGGGTTGGGGGGTCCCAGCCCACCTTGTACCACATGATGTCCGGCAGTGGTTTCCCCTCCACCA
This sequence comes from Dryoscopus gambensis, assembly GCA_013389985.1. Classification (NCBI taxonomy): domain Eukaryota; kingdom Metazoa; phylum Chordata; class Aves; order Passeriformes; family Malaconotidae; genus Dryoscopus; species Dryoscopus gambensis. The sequence goes on along the minus strand of WEIT01025938.1, from coordinate 295,765 downwards.
CCACAGCAAATCGCGGTGTCTCCCCTTCCTGGGCATCGATGTCCTCCATGATGGACTCAAAACGCGGTGCCTCTGCCAAGAGACAGGGCATGGGGCACCATGGGGCAGTGTCACCTCCCCGCCACTGGCACGGGGTGTACAGCTGTGAGGCACTGCAAGGTAGGGGTAGGGGCATGGAGTGACATGGGGCAGTGCCACTCCAATGCACATGGAAGGGGGACACCTCTACAGGGCAGACCACCAATGTCATGTGTCTGCAGCAGCATTTGGCAGTTCTCCACTGGAGTGGGGCACTGTGGGGCAGTGCCACTCACAGCACACAGGATAGAGCACTGTGGTAATGCATCGCATGTTATGGATGTGAGGTACTGTGGGGCATTGTGGAGGTGTCCCCTATGGTTCTTGGCTATAGGGCACTGGGAGCAGTGCCTCCCAGTTATACTCAGGGATGGGACACCCTGCAGCAGTGCCACCCACGGCATATTGCTGAGGGACACCATGAGGCACTGCCTCCCCATGTGCACAGTCATGGGACACATGGGACACCTCTGCCCATGGAGCAATGCCACCTGCCAGGGCAATGCTACCCCCACCATATGGGCCTGAAGTACCATAGGGTGATGCCAGCCCCCAGCAGAGGGACATGGCCCCCAGTGCAGGGGCACCTACCTGCAAGGCAGAGACGGAGGGTGCAGTGGGCAGTGCCGTGGCGGTTGCTCACCTCACAGGCCAACAGCCCCGCAGCCCCCCGGCCCACACGCAGCAGCCGCAGGCAGTGCTGATCGTCGTCTGGCATCATCATCTCACACGTGCCCTCCAGTTCCCCCAGCACCTGCCTACCCCTGCAGGCACACCAGCTGTCACATCACGGCTCCACAGGCAGACCTACTGCCCCGTTGATAGATCCCGCCCCACAGCCCCATGACCACCTCCTTACCCAGAGTCAGCCCCAGTTCCCACCCCACAGCCCCTGTAGAGTGCTCATACCCCATTGCTAGCTCTGCCTCCTCAATGGCTCTTGCCCCTTAATACCCCACAGACAGCACCCTACAACCCACCCCCCAACTCTTCAGAGCCCTGGACATCGCGCTTGTGTGCACCCGCAGACCAGTCCCAGGGAAGGAGCCCCACACACACACAGTGGGCTGCATGGAGAGGTGATGTGGAGGTCCTTCTTTATGCATCCTGTGGGGTGATGCTAGGCACGGGGCAGGCAACAGGCACAGTGCCATGTCCTACCTCTTCCAGGTGACAATGGCCTCCACATGATTGATGGTGATGGTGATGGAGGCTGGCTGGCCTTCTACCACATACACCACATCTGGCTTGTCCAGGATGACTGGGGCCTCCTCCAGGTAGGGACCTGCCAAATGCATTGTCACCAACCTCTCCCCATTCCATGCCACCCAGCCCTGGGCAGCTTACCACCTGACAAGGACAGAGACCTCGACCCCAGCTGCCCAATCCCTCCCCACTGCCCTTCTCACCACGGTCCAGGAGCTGCACGGGCCCCACAGCTGGGGAGGGCTTGCTGTTGGTCTTTGGAGTGGCAGTGATGACACGGAAGAGGTACTGGGCACCCTTGGTCAGCCTGTGCACTGTGTAGGTGGTGTCCTGCACACCGGTCACCAGCACCACCCACTGCATCGTGCCCAGCACTTGCATTTGCACCACATAGGTCACCGAGTTCGGGTCTGCAAGGGGAAAGGGTCAGTGCAGAGCCCCTGGCATGGGGCTACCCCATGCGCCCCATCATGGCATTGCCCACCCCCTGCCATCTTCCTGCCCATAGCCTGCCCCCTCACCTATGGCAGTGTCCAGCCACTTGGGCTTGTTCCAGGTCAGCGTGATGGCTCGGCCGGTCACTGAGGCCACAGTGGGGGGCCCGTCTGGTGGGGTTGGCACCACATCTGCATGGGGAGATGGGAAAGGATATAAGCATGGCCATTGCCCCAGCTCATCAGGGCATCTGCCTCCCACACTGTGAGAGATACTGGCTGAGGGGATGGATGCGGCCAGCAATTCTTCCTGGTTGCTTGGTGGGGGCTCAGCCTGCCAGCCCCTGTGGGACTGGCACTGCCAGCAAGCTTCATGGAGGACCTAGTGGTCTAGGGATGGGTCCTGACCCCACAAGAAGAGAACTACACTGCTGGCCCCACTTTTAGGTTTTATTAGAGACCTCCTGAAGTCCCGTCCAACCTGAACTGCCCTCTCAGAGGATTCCCCTAGGACCTCGCGACAGTCCTGGGGCACAGCCTGGCAGGGTAGTTGTGAATGGCCACACATCCCAAGTGGTGTCCGCTGCTGCTTACCAGTGACATAGAGGTGTGCATAGCATGTGGCCTTCCCCACTTTGTTGGCAATGACACTTTTGTAGACACCAGCATGTGCGTGGCTGACAGCCGTGAATACCAGACGATGGATGTCTTTATCTGGTGGAGAACAGGGGACACAGGTAAGATCCCACGAGCTAAGCAGCACGGAGCTCCCCTTCCTGCTTCATGGGGTTTAAAGGTCTGGGGGATGATGCCTCCTCCAAGGGTGTTCCCCCTTCTCCCACCCCGTGTAGAGGGACCCCAGGGGGTGGGGAGGGCAGCGAGGAGTCCTACATTGCATCATCTTGCGGTCATCAGTGCTGTCAATTCGGGAGCCATTGTGGTACCAGGTGATGGAGGGGTAGGGCATCCCGGCAACCTGGCACTCCAGCACGGCCTCCTTTGACTCCACCACATCCAGGTTGTGCAGTGGCTTCAGGAAATCGGGCATGGTGAAGCACTCTGCCTCTGTCTCCACCTGCTCTGGCTCCTCCGGGATGGATGGCATCTTCTCCAGCTTAGAGCTGCAAGACCCCACACATGCTCATGATGGGAACATGGTGCAGTACCCCCAGCTCAGCCCCAGCCCTAGGCTTTTCATAAGCCTGTTGTATACCAAGTCCCAGAGGGGAGCAAGCAGGGGGAAGCAGGTTCCAGTGACCATCCAACTCTTACATCTGGGAGGCTGCAGATGGCCGCGGCTCCTCCACATAGAGCTCGGCAGAGCACTCCACATGGCCATGGGTGTTCCTGGCAGTTGCCTTGTATTGCCCCTCATCTTCACTGCCCACGTGCACGATGACCAATGAGTGCAGCCCCCCATCCTGCTGAATCCGCACGTTCTCCCCCTCCTGCACTGGCAGGCCTGTGCAGAGACACATATCAGCATCAGTAGCAGCATCCCCTCCAGTCCCAGACAGGGGCAGCCTTTGGGTGCAGCCCCCAAGGAGATGAGGAGGGATGTCCCTGCAAGGCCCTTGGCAAGCTCTCTGGGCTTGGGGGTTACCAAAGTGAGTCCAGGTAACAGTCGGAGGGGGAGTCCCACTGATCATGCAGACAAAGCGCGCTGTCCGCCCTTCCACCACGTCCACATCCTCCAGCTTGCGGGTGAAGAGTGGCAGCACAGAGGGCTGCACCGTCAGCCGGGCACTGCAGGTCAGCTCATCTGCGAGGAGAGCAGGCACTGGTGAGCCCCCACAGCTCATGCCTGTGCAAGGCAGGAGGCAGCCTGTGACCCCCCTGGCTGCAACCCAGCAACCAGCGTAACTGTGGGTAAGCATACCCCATACGTGGTGGGGGCTGAGCCCAGGTGTGTGGGGTTCCAGGCTCTGTCCCTGTGCAGGGCAGGGGGGTACAAATGTGGGCAAGGTCCCCATGCCCAGGGCTGGGGCTCTGATGGCAGCAGGACCCTCTTTCCTCTCTCCACAGCAGTACAGGTGCCAGCAGCAAGGTGGGGTGGGAGGATGCTCTGTCTTCCCCATAGGGCAGGGGAATCACAGCTGGCCTATCCCTTTGGGGACGAGGCAGTGATGCTTAAGGAGGTAGTGCCACCACATGCAGCATCCAAGGAGCAGCATGGGGACAGGCACAGGCTGGATGCTCCAGATAGGGGAATTTCCAGCAGGGACCAGTTTGCAATGACGGTGTTTTCACCCACCCTGGGCAAGGATGAACAACACCATTCTCAGGCACACCCTCACCTCCCTGTGCCCCAAACTGCTGCTACCCTCAAAGCCCCACAGGCATACAGCACCCTTCACGGAGGGGTGCACAGGCACCAGCCACAGGGTGCAGCGAATGCTGCTTCTTCCTGCAACTTCCCCGACCCTGCTGCCGAGGTGGGCTAGACAGTGTGTGGGACAGAGCTGTGGGCAGCATACACAGGCACAGGCATGTCAGAGCCGTGGGACAGAGGTCCATGCTGCTCTTGCTGAGCTGCCGCCAGTGATGGTTTGGTGGGAGAGGCTGGGAAGCCCTGATTCCCTGCCCACTTCCCCACCACCTCCCAAGCCAGCAGAGACATGTCAGTGCTGGAGCTGGGTGCCCAGAAGCTCTGGAGCCAGGGGACAGGGACAGCTGGACCCCAAGCCTGCATCCATGTGGTGCAGCCATGGTGCGAATGCATCTTCCCATGTTTCAGGGAGCCGCACGCATGCTGGCAGAGGAGCTGAGTGGAGTGGGAGGGACAGGGCTGCAGGGCTCAGAGTGCTGGAGCCCGAGAACTGATGCACACCAAGTTTCCCTGAGAAATCTTCCCAGTGCCTGAGGCACCAACCGCTCCCTATCCCGCTGTCCCCCACCTCCAGCACTCACAACTACACCCCTGGGGACAAGAGCCCTGAGCCCAGGGCAGGGGTGTCTACCCACCTCACTAGAGCCAAGCCCTGAGTGAGAACCCCCTTGGCGTCCTGCATGTCTAGAGCTTACCTTTGGCAGTGCTGAGCTTGCAGGTGTAGATTCCGCTGTCGTCTTCATGCACAGAGGTGAGCAGCAGCTTGCACTTGCGCCCATCAAAATGCATCTTGCATTTGAGCAGGGCAGGCTGGAGCAGCCGGCCCCGGGACAGCCAGTCCACATCCATGTCTGGCGGGCCAGCCACCATGCATTCAAAGACCGCCAGCTCCCCCGCCCCGACCACCAAGTCCTGCAGGGGAACCACGATGGCCAGGGACTGGCACTCGGGGCGAGCTGCCCGGGGAGGGGGAAGAGAGAGAAAGAAAGAGAGAGACGCATCTCAGCAACTGAAAAGCAACCATGAGAGGTAGCGGGGATGGAGTGGGAGTACGTGCAGGGCAGTGGTTCATGCAGGGAGGGGGCCTGGTGCAGCGGTCAGGGAGTGCAGCAGGGAAGGGTGGGAGGGGAGGCGAGATGTGGAAAGCAGAGCTGAGCCAGGGAGGGGGCTGGGGGTGAGGGGAGGTGTCCGTGCCAGGAACACACCACACAGCGCTTTACCAAACAGATTTTATTAGAGCTACAAAAAAAAGGGTCACGGCCTCGCAGCCCGCCCCCCCGTCAAGCCCCCTCCCTGGGGAGAAGAGACCCATAGCCAAGGGATGCTCCTGACGGACCCGAGCCCTGGGGCTACAAGGGACGTCTCTTGGTGGCCAAGCTGGCACCTGAGTGGCCACCGTGAAGTCAAAGGGGCCAATGCTCTCCCTTCCCCCTGCAGCTCAAGGCGGGGTGTTCCCCTGTGGGGTCCCTGGGGTCTCCTGTCTCCCATGCTCCAAAGTGACTGTCACAGAGCTGCCACCGCACTGCAGGCCCTTCCCTACAGCCCTGGCCAGCATGGTGGCAACTGTGGGCTCAGCTCCCCACTCTCTTTCCCTGGGCAGCAAGAGAGAGGCAGCAGAACACGCAGACAGGGACAAACGGATGGAGCAAGAGACAAGACAGCATCATATGGGCACCCTGGCCCGGCTGAGGGGGCGCCTGCTGCTCCCCTGCTGCTTCCCCAGCCCCGCCTCAGTTACGCCTGCCCCGGCCATCTGGCGAGCCCCTGCCCGCAGTCGAGGGCCCGCGCGTCCCCGTGGTGTGTCCAGGACGAGGCGGCGGATGGAGAAGGAGGTAATAACACAAGGTGAGGTCCACTGCCTAAGAGGTGTCCAACTAAGAGCCCCGCAGCCGCGGCTCTGAGAGATGCACCCCCTTATCGTACTCCCCCTGCGTACAGACAAAAACCGCAGTCAGCAAGCAGAAGGGTTAGTGCAGCAGCGACGGGACCGGCACGGACACACATGCCAGCGCCGGCACGAGGGGTGCAAGTGTGCAACAAGGCACGGAGCCATCTGCTGGGCCCCTCAAGAGAGGCTGGGCCATCACCCCTGCAGCCCAGCTCCTGCCAGTCGTGGGACACTGGGACGGCTTCCGCTCCCACCCCCGTGCCGCCGCGCTTTGCTGTAGGCTGGGAGCATAATCCCGGCAGAGTACAAGCAGTGCAGCCAAGGCTGGGGTGGGATCGGCACAGCCCAGGGGGGGCTCAGACAGCCATCAGCAGGGAGGGCTGGGGGGAGCAGGGCACACACAGCAAAGGGCAAGAGGAGGGAGGCAGCATCACTCATCCCCACAGGCTCCTTCCCTGGCCTTGGGGATACCAGGCAGAGCCTGGCTATAAGTCCCAACTCCCCCTCCCCTCCCCCCCCCCTCAAAATTGCACACATACTTTGGGGTCCTAGGAGGACCACAGCAGGGCTGGGGAGCGATAGCAAGGAAAGAGGACTGGGCAGTCAAGTCCCATGTGTACGGGACATTGCTGAAAGTGGGAAGGGAGGGACCCCTGCAAGTTGCCCTGTGCCTGGCACACAGCTTGCAGGCAGCCTGGGGCAAGGAAGGAGCAAGCTGCAGGGCACGAGGACATGTTTCCTACAGAGTCCCCAAGGCCAAAAGCCCTCTCTGGGCAGCCAGGGGCAGCACTTGGCCCTCTAAGTGGGTATGTGGGGGGATGTGGGGTAAAGCTGGGCTGTGAGGAGCAGTGGGGTCTGGGTCAGATCAGTGGGGCTCTGGAACAGAGGGCAACAGGTGGGACCCAGGGCTGCACATCTGGATAAGATAGCAAGGCAGCCTGCCTTCTGCTGCAGGGCCAGCCTCTGCGGACAGCCCCAGGCACGCTGCTCCACTTTCCTGTTCCCCGCCTGTGCCACCACAGGGTGGGCTGGCTTGTCCCCTTCTTAGGTCTCACCACCAAGGGGGGAGTCTGCAGTGGCCCCTTCCCCACAGCTCATGCAGAGCACTAGAGCCAGCTGCCTCCTCAGGTTCTTGGGTGATGTACTTAGGTAGTTTTACCTCTGACCTCCAGCTTGGCCTCGCACTGCTTGGTGCCATACTCGTTGACGGCCTTGCAGGTGTAGAAGCCGGTGTCAGTGTGCTCTGCCGCCAGGATGTGCAGCGTGAAGAGCCCCCGCACTCCCTCCGCCTCCTCCACATGGTGCCGGCGGCCATACTTCACTGGCTGCCTGTTTCTCAGCCTGCTCCAGACAGAGGCAGAGCAGCACGGTCATACCTGGCCCTGCACACCCAGCCTGGCTGTCCACAAAAAAGCCCCTCTCCAATACTCCCTGCTCAGGATGAGAGCTCCATGCTAACCATCCCCAAATGGAGAGGTCACTGTTCCTGTCCCCTCCATTTCTGCCCAGCTGTGACCCCAGAGAGAAGCAAGACTCACCAGTAAATGATGGGCTTGGGCTCCCCACGGACACGAACGCTCATGCTAACATCCTGCCCCTCCAGCACCGACTGGTCTGACAAAGATACCTGTGGAAACAGGGGTTAGAGAGCAGCAAGCACCGTCTGCACACAGGGCCATGCACCCCCACCACTGCACCCAGGGCTGTGTGTCCCCTATCACAACAGGAGTACCAGGGAAGCTGGTGTGGTGGAGCCCGCCCAGGTGCTGGGAGCACCCCACATCAGATCAAGGGGTAGGAAGACCTGACCCAGCACCTCCTGACACCGAGGACCATAGCGCTGCAGTCACAGGGCACTGCAACCCCTCTACCAGGGTGTAACTGGGGGAGTTGTCGTCTCACCTCAAAGGTGGGTGCAGCCTTGAAGGTGGTCTCGGGGGAGCCGTGGGCAGCCCCATGCTCGGTTCTTGGCTGCAACTTCATGGCCGGTCGGTGCTGGGGGGTGCCGGACTCGGGGAACTCTTCCAGGGGACTCAGGTACTCCTCATCTGATGTGATGGGGCTGGCCTGGCCGACGGTGGGGGACAAGTTCCCATGACGCTCCACAGCGGGTGCTAGCACAGAAGAGGCTGGATAAGGACCTGGCAGCACCCGGAGCCGGGCAAGCGGGTCAGGGCACCCCTTCCAACTACCCTGCACTACAGGGGTGGACACCCACCCCGCGGCCCATCCCGGCTCGGCAGTGGCCGGCAGCGAAGGGGTGCGTGGCCGCGCCGGGGGAGGGGGTGAGCAGCACGCCGCGGGATGATAAGGGGACGCGATATTCAGCAAGGCGACAGCAGGGCTCAAGTGGCTCTTACGCAGCAGCCCGCGCTCCCATCCTT
>WEIT01025938.1:268885-286990 GCA_013389985.1 Dryoscopus gambensis | reverse complement strand
CTTCCCGCCCCCGCCACCGCTGTGCCCGGCCGGCCCTGCCCGTCCGCGGCTGCCCCTGGGGGTGCAGTCCCGCCTAACCACGGAGCGGGGAAGGTTTGCGTGCTTCCAGCCCTCGGGGCAGCTCTGAGCCTCTGCCTGCTGCCCAGAGACACTCTCTTGGAATGGGGAGGGGGAGGGGGGTCTTTGGGGCTGCAGCGGGCTGGGTATCCCCATGGCCAGCGGCGTGGGGGTCAGGTGGGGCTCTCCCCGGCTAGCAGCTTGGCGGCCAGGCAGGGTACCCCCACAGCTAACAGTTTGTGCGGCGGCGGTCTCCCCACGGGTAGCAGAGTGGAGCGCAGGGATATATCCACAATTTGCAAGTTGGAGAACAAGCTGGGATATCCCCACGGTTCACATACTGGAGGTAGGAATACCCACATGGTTTGCAGACTGAGGGCAGGGGTACCCACAGGGTCTGCGGGTTGCAGGGCAAGCTGGAGTGCCCCACTGTCTAGCGGAACACAGGGCAGGTGTGGGGGAGGCCGGACACTGGGCTGCTTGCTGAGCGCCAGGGGATGCTCACAGATTGACCCCGCTCCCCCCACGGCAGGATCCTTCCATGGCACCCGGGAGCACGTCAGCTGCTTTGGTTCAGACAGAGCCTTGTAGGGTAAGGAAGCCGGTTTCTTCCCAGTGACAGCAGCGGCAGAACTGGCAGCCAGCCTGCCGAGGCGCCAGCCCTCGCTCCCTCCCTGTCTGCCTCCCTCCTTGCCTCCCTCCTTCCCTCCCTGCCTCCCTCCATCCGCCGGCCGCGGCACTCACCGGGCCGCACGCTGAGGATGGCACTGCAGCAGGTGGCCCCCACCTCGTTGGCCGCGGTGACAGTGTACAGCCCGGCGTCGGCCACCCGGGCGCTCCGCACCAGCAGCGTGTGGCGCTCGCCCTCCGCCTTGATGGGGCGCGTCGTGCTGCTCCGCAGCGGGACCCCGTCCTTCCTCCAGGACACTGCCGGCAGAGGCGGGGGTCACGCGTGGGCAGGAGAGTCCGAGCTTTCCCGGGGCTCTGCGCAGGGTCCCGAGGAGGCCAGGTGCTCCCCTGCCTGGCCTGAGGGCCCATTTGCTATGGGGAGCAGCCCCGGCATCCCACGGCCCCCTGACGGAGAGACTGTGGCTGGTCCCTATCTGCTTCTTGACATCCTCCTGCCCTCCAGTGGAGGCTGGAAGAGGGAATTAAAGCGGCTTGGCTTCTGCCTGGCTTTGGCGACTGGCACCGGCCCTGGATGCCCAGTTGCCCACGCGCACGTCCTGGATACAGAGTGCCCGGAGGCCATCAGCCCGAAGCTTGTGCCCCCTGGAAACCACCGGAGCCCAGCATCAGAGCCCAGAGCAGCAGAGAATCATAGAATGGTTTGGGTTGGAAGGCACCCTGAGGATCATCTGCTTCCAACAACACCTCCCCCGCCAGAGGCAGGGACGCCACTCACTAGATCAAGTTGCATCACCCGTCCCTGCCCGCGCAGGGCTCGGTAGCCCTTCTCCCACTTTCCCAACAGCCCAGCCCAGCACTTGGGGGACAGCAGGCACCCTGTCCTCTGCATCCTGTCCTGGCAGGCGGTGCCCAAGCATTTCACTCCTGTCTGAGGGGAGGAAGGGCAAAAGGCATGCTCCAAGGGTGGGCACATCACCTCCCCTGAGATACCCAGCTCAGTGTTGGGTGTCCACGCGCGCAGCACAGGTGGGACATGGACATGCAGAGAGTCCATCTGCCATGCTCGTGCCCCTGACGCCCAGCCCCAGGGTAGCTCACCTTCTGGCTGGGGGTTGGCCGTGACAATGCACTTGAGCAGCACCTCTGCCCCCACGACCACTGCCATGTCCTGGATGGGGATCTCAAAGATGGGGGCTTCCAGGGGGTCTTCACCCGCTGAGACATAGGAGTCATCTGAGGACTCTGCACAGGGAGAGACGGGCCCCATGGCTGTCAGCAGGGTGAAGTGAGCAGGTCCTGTGTCGTGCTGGGCTGCATGCAGTGGATCTCCCAACCCACTGCTCATCCCTGCCACCACATGCACCACATGCTCACTGGAGTATTAGCAGGTACTTGGGCCATGCAGTGGAGGAAAAGGCCACATCAGGGTCCACCATGGCACAGAGCAGGCAGCGGGGACAAGAGAGAGGACCGTGGGGCAGGAAGCATACAGCTTTTTGTACACCCCCATAGGGCACAAAAGATGAGGTGACAGTGGGGTGTGGAAGAAGGAGGGTTGTATAGCCACCTGTGCCCCATGCCCTGGAGGGATTCCCCCAATCCCTCATGGGATGCTGGCTGCTGTACCCCAATACCTCAGCAACCACCTCCCAGCTCCCTCCCCTCTCATGGCCCCAGCACATGGACAAAAGTCCTGGGGCTGTGCCAGGAGCCTCAGACATGTGGGCCTGGCAGTTCCCTGGCAAGAGCAGAGCCTAGAAGAAGCTCCCAGCCCAGTCTGGTCTAACTGGTGCATGCTGAGATGGGCAGGCCACCTCTCCCGAGCCAAGCCACCACAGTGTGCCCTGGGGAATCTTGGGCTGTATGCCCTGCCTGGACCATCAAGCATGGCCCAGACAGGACAAGTTGCAGTGGGTGCCCTGTGCTCCAGACTAGGGCTGTGTGCCAGAAGTCAGCACGCTGTATCTTCCCTGTGCCGGGCAAGAGATATGGAGAAGTTAGCAAGCGTCGTGACCTCAAGGCCCAGCAAACTGGCAGCCAGGCTGGTCTATCTTATGGTACTGCTTGGTGCCAACTACCCCAGCCCCCAGAGTCATGTCCCTCCGCTCCATCCCTGGGCTCCCCACACCTCCCAGGGGCAGGCTGGAGGTCCCCCAACCTGCCCAGGGTCTGGCCAGGCCAGCTCTGTGCCTGCAGGAGGGCAGAAAGCCATGCCCCTACCTAGCTCTGGAGACGTGGGCCTGGCTCGGCGTCCCTTCCCCTTGCTCCGTGTGCTCCTGCCTTCTTGAGCCATCCGGCCACTCTCTTTCTTCTCCAACACTTTCATCTGCCTTCTCTCCACCTCCCTGCCCACACCATGCTGTCCTGCCCAGCTTCGTTCAAGACGAGCCTCCTGCTCCATCCCTGGCTTTGCCCAAGGCAGGAACCGCACTTCTGTGGGCGTCTCTGGCCGCCGGTACAGTCCGTGGGGCACAGCCAGTCGGGCAGCCAGAGCTTCATTCAGTGCCCCAGGGCCACGGGCAGGGCCTCCATCTGGGTACAGGCTGCCTTCAGCGGGACCCGCCTGCGAGAGGGCCACCCTTCCATGCGGGGTGGCTTGCGCCAACGGCCACTGCTCCTTCTTCTTCACTTCCCCAGTGCCTTCCTGCTGCAGACGCTTTCTAGCACCTGCATCCTCCACTGAGCTGGGCTGTCCAGCTGCCCCACCCCCCCCCACTGGGGCTCTCTTCCCGTGCTGCCCCCCTGGGTCTGGCTCCCCATCGGGTCCCACCAACACCACGCTGGAGAGTGCCAGGTGCTGAATGACGTGTGTGCTCTCTGCTGGCGGGCAGGTCTTGGGTGGCAGTGCCCTACGTCCGCCGGTGCCCTGAGAGGAAGAGGTGCGGGGGGCACGGGGTGCAGGGGGCTCGCTGCTTGCTGGGGGTGAGGGTGCCGGGGGCAACCCAGCTTTGCACAGCTCCTGGGAGCGCCGCAGCTGCTGCTTGGAGACTGTCCGCTTGATGCGGGTCAGCTCCTCTGCAAATTTGTGCTCGATGGCATAGACACGGTTGGCGAACTTGCCCCGCTCGTCAAAGGACGCGGCTTTCTGCCGGAAGGCCAAACGCCGGCACGCTGCCGTGCTGCCCGGCTCCCAGCGGCCGCCTTCCTGCAGATCCTCCCGCGAGCCACCTGGAGTGCTGGCACGGCGCAAGCCAGTGCCAGGCTGGTCAAAGGAGCGTGTCTTGCGCAGGGGCAGGTTGGAGTGTGCGGGAAAGGGACTGTCCTGCTCCAGGCTCCTCTGCCGCTCCTCAAAGTACTGCAGCCTCTCGAAGATCCTGGAGCCAGCACGCACCAGCTTGGGGGATGCCCGGATGGAGATGCGGCCAGAGGTGTCACTCATGGGTGTCTGTGGTCGGGACTCCTGTGTGCTGCCCTGTGAGTACCCAGAGGACTTGGGCTTCTTGATCTTCTCCTCGTATTCCTCAGGAACAATGTCCTGGTACTCTACTGGCACTGAGGACTTCTTGCGAGGGGTCACGGGTGTGAAGGAGGGGACGCCAGGGCCACGAGCAGCAGGCTGGGACACGATGCCAGTGGGCGGCTGCAGGCACGTGCCAGCACGAGGAGATGGTGAGCGGACGATGGGTGGCTTGGCAGTCAGTGGCAGGGCAGCGGGGGATCTCGGGGGCTCTGCACCAGGCTTTGGAGAGACAGAGCCTCTGTGGAGGTCATCTCTCCGGTAGCCTCCCTGGGGGATGCTGCTGCAAGGGCAGAGACAGAGGAACATGGTTTAGACACCACCCTTGGACCTGCCTGGCCGCATCCCAGCTTCCAGCCTGCACCACAGTGCCCAATGGGGCATGGCAAGGGGGTCAAACAGTCAGGGCAGCCTTGGGACTGGGGAGACTCAAGGGGTCCCAGCAAGGGCATCTGGTCACCCCAAGACCACTGGGAGCTGGCTGGGTTAGGTGAGAGTCCTGGGCTGGTGGGACCCCTTGCCCAGGGGTAGTCAAGTGGAGCAGCAGGGTGATGCTGGGATACCCAGTCAGTCCCCTCCCCAGGGCCACCATGCAGACAGGACCAGGGGCTGGGGGGGTGCCCCAGTCTGCTGGGGTGTCCTGGTGTGCTGAGGCAGTGCAGCCTGGCCAGAGGGAGTCGCCAAGGCTGCAAGCCCTGCCTGCGCACATGCTGTTGTGGGCACATCTTCCTATCCCACCGCCCCCAGAGGGGCTCAGCAAATGCAGAGCAGAAATCATAAGGTGGAGATGAGGTTCAGATGGAACAAGCAGCCTTAAACAAAAAAAAAAGAGCGAGATGGAGGTCAAAGGAGCAGGCCTGCAGGTATGGGAACCAAAGGCGGCAGGGAGGGACGGGGGCTCTGAGCACATCAGCAGGACCTGGCGAGGCAGCATGTCCCTGGACCCTGCGGCCCCCCCTGTACAGTGGGGACTGTGAGTGGCAGACACTTGCCAGTGTGCGCCCCACGCTGCTGTGCACCTCCAGTTCCCCACACTGTGAGCTGCACAGACACCACGGTGGGGTGGAATAGCAGAATACCCATGGCATAACCTTGTGCGTGGGTACTGCAGCTCAAGCAGTGGCAGGGGGGATACCCCCAGCCTCAACCTGGCCACAGCAGAAAGGGACCCCACTCCACATCGCCCCCAGCCTGTGCTGCTCCCACCTTCTCACCGAGAACAGGCTGTCTGCTGCTCAGAGTCCCCACTCCTCATCTGGGATGGTGAAGGCAAAGAAAGCCCAGGCGGAGGGAAGGAGATGGCTGCAGGGGTTGGAAGGAGATGGCCCCAGCGCGATGTCCCCTCCGTGTGCTTCCCCTGGCTACTTACACATGGAGTGAGAGCGCCCGTCCTCGGTACAGGCTGAAGGCGCTGCCGTATGGGTCGCTGGCCACCGAAAGGCTATCCTCTGACCCCCAGCTCGTGCCCACCAGATTAGCCCGTGATGCCCGCACCAGCGGCTCCACGCCCAGGTGCCGGACCTCGGCGCCACGTGGGGCCAGCGTGTTTGCTTGCCTTGGGGTTCCCTGCGGCTGCGGCCAGGCAGTGGGACGGAGGTAGGGTCCCCGTGCAGAGAGGCTGGCATCCGTCTCCTTCTCCACCACGGTCTGCTGGCTGCCTGACCAGCTGGAGCGCTCCTCTGCCTGTGACAGGGCCAGCACTGAGGTCGGCGTTGTGTTCATGGAGGCGTCCACGAGAGTGTCAGACCCACCTGAGAGAAGAGGTATGAGCCAAGACTGGGTACCTGGGGGGACAAGCTCAGCACACTGCTCAGAGAGGGCTGAGCCAGCATGTCCTGAGCAGCACCCTGCTGCCTCAAGCCCTCTCCCCTTTGTGTGGGTGGACCACAGCTCCCTCTCCATGGACATCCCCAAAGCCTGGCCAGCAGGGGCCTTGTGGGGAGTCATGGCCAGCAGCCAGTGTCAGGGCTCAGTGCCAGCCAGGTGTCCCTGCTCACCCGTGGGGGTGCTGAAGGCTGTCTCATCCTGGAGATCACTGCGCTGTGTCACCTGGCGGTCACTGGCTTCATCCTCGCCTGTCTCCGAGTCTGGGGTGGGAGAGGAAGGTAGGGAGTCAGGGTACAGAGAGGCAGCAGACCACACTGGTACTGCCTGTTGCAGACCCATTGGCTCCAAGAGCAGGAGAGCAGTGCCCAGGCAGCTCCAGGGCAGGAGGCATGACTGTGACCTGCAGGGACAAGCTGCCAGTAGGGAAAGGCAGAACTGGGAGTCGGAAAGTCCAGCAGGGCAAGGGCAGGCAGAAGAGGGCAGGCAAAGCAGGCAGGAACAGTGGTAGATGATGGGAGGAACAGAGGCAGTTCCAGCAGTGGGAACGCCGCTGGCAGAGGCAGCACGGAGACAAGAAAGCAGGGCAAGGGGACAGTGGAAGTGATGGGGCAGCGTGGCAGGCTGGGGCACAGGGCTCACTATGGGGACAGAGATGGCATCGGGAAGGGGTCTTCCTACCGTAGCTTTGTTTCCTGCAGGAGCGGAAAACTTCGCTTCCATAGGGGCAGCAAGAGAGAGAGAGACATCAACACCCGGTTATCGGCCCGGCCTGCGGAGACGCGGGGGGCAGCAGGGGGGCCTTGTCCCCAGCATTTCCCCACCATGTCTCCACTCTGCACCACATTCACTGCACGCCACTCCAGTGCTGCACACAGAGCCTCTCCTCGCACACACTGTCCCACCTGTGCAGTGCACAGCACCATCCCCTCCCGGTGCCACAGCCACATCCTGCCCAGCAGGACAGCCACCCCCTGTCCCTGGAGGTGCTGGCTCACCACTGCAATATCCACACATCCCTGTGCTCCGCAGCGCATCTCAGCCTGGGGCTGGACCCTCCCAGTCTGTGCCCCAGCTGGGTGCTCCTGGGGGTGCTGGAGTACACGGACATGTTTGTCCGTGTGCACACAGCCTCCCCCTGGCATGTACAAGTGCATCCCCTGCCCCACCAGTGCAAGTGCTGTACAATACAGCTGTGCTCCACAGCACCACTGCAGTTGATAAAGCCAAAATTCTCAGGGCAGGGCATCACTAAGAGCTGCCCCTCACCAGGCAGGACGTGGCAAGGCCATTTCAGTATCACCCTAATGTCCCATTCCAGGAAAGCTAGTGCCATGCTTCCAGGGAAGGACTGACTTTCCTCCTTGCCACAGCCCAAGCCCTCGCAAGCTGCAGCAACAAACCGCTGCAGCGAGGAACATGTCCCCAGNGCTTCCCCCCACTCCAAGCCACCCCTCTGCAGCCCCGCACATGACCAGCTGCTCCATGAACTGCTACTGCATCAGATTCCCAATCCTGGACACATCAGTATGGCAGCCCCTGGGCAAGCAGAGCTGCAGGGCCAGGAGCAGACCAGCTGCATGGGGGACACTGTGAGCCCCTGGCTGACCAGGACCCTATTTGGTGGCTGGCAAATGCAGTCCAACCCTGCCCAGCCTCTGCTCACTGCCCCTTGTAGCATGGTGGTGGACCCCATCCCAGCACACTTGGGGCAGCGGGGGAAGTTGGGTCCTGGTAACTCAACGCACCATGCGTGAAGCGCCCGAAGCGCCGCGAGTGGCCGGTCTTCTGCAAAGGAAAAGAGAACAGAGCGTTACCCATGGCACGGCGATACGTACCTGCCACGCACGCATGCCGCTGGCACGGCACACACACACACAGCCCATCCTGGCACACGCAGCACCGCTCACACCCACCCTGCTCACACGCACCCTGGCACGGCATATGTCGTGCCACTCACGCCCTCCCACGGGCAGGGCACACCTGCCACCGCTCACATGCACCCTCGCTGCACACCCACGGCGAGCCCACAGGCACACGCCCCCGCGCACACCAGAGATGGATGGGTGTAGGTGGGCACGTGTAGCGCATGCCCAGCCACGCACACTCACACACACCTGTGCGCACGCGCACACAGAGTCCCCTTGGTGACGGCACTATGCACCCCAGCCCTGGGTCGCAGCCCAGGCCCAAGAGTGACAGCCCTGGGCATCCCAGGTGCCTCAGAACTGCTGCCCACAGCTGGCATAGCCTGCAGCGAAGTCTTTGCCTGGGCTGGTGCCCGAGTGCTCTGCAGCCCCTTCAAAGCCACTCAGCCAGCATGGGGATTTGGCCAGCAAAACGTCTTCCAGGCACTGGCCCAGACTCCACCATGGCCACCGTCCCAGCACGGGGACAGCATCCTCCATCCCCTGTAGAGGCCGTGCCAGTTGAGAGAGAGGCTGCCTGGCAGCACAGGACTGGCCTGTTAGTGTGGGGTTCGAGGTACAGGGGCTGCACTCGCCCATGCCGTCTGGGCAGGCAGGTGGGACCTGAGCACGGGGTGGAAGCACCAGGAGCTCCCTGCCAACTTGGCTGCCCTCTGCGCCGCAGCCCAGGGCTGGGCACATGCGTGCCAGGGGAGGGACCAAGTGAGGGCAGCCTGCCTGCCAGACCCAGTGTGCACTGACGCTGTATCCCAGGAAAGCAGAGGGACGGGGTGATCTCCAAGGCAGGCAGGAGTGGGAATGTGGAGTGCAGACAGGCAGGGTTGGGCTGCCAGCACTGAGCATCCTTCCCAGCCAGTCTGGGTGACAGGGTCTCCCCAGGACACGGATGGCCCATGCCCTGTCTCCCCAGTGTGGAGCCCAGGGCTGGACACGCAGTGGTCTTGAAGCCCTTTGCTCCACCAGCCCCTCCTGCCCCACCACCCCTCCAGCTCCCAAGCAGGTCACGGACAGCCAGACCCCAGGGACAGCCAGCCACCAGGGATGGACAGCCAAGCATGGCCAGCAGTTAGTTGCCCTTGAAGGGCAGCAGGCTCATTTCCCAAGCCCCAAAGCTGCTGCCACTGCAGCAGCAGCCCCTGCAGATGAGCAGCACTCAGGGGCTCCCACCAGCCCCCTGTCTGCATGCAGTGCTGGCCAGAGGGCAGCGGCTGCACGAGACACATTTGTATTCAGGCTGAGCCAGGCTTCACCTCCCCTCCTCGGCTGACTGTGCTGGTTCTGGCTGGAAGCCCGTCTTCCAGGCCAGGGAAAGATGAGTGATTAACTGCACCATCGGCGGATAATTCCCCCATTAAAGAATGAAAATGCAATTGAGTGCCATTATCAGGTACTCTTGTGGCTTCCCCAGGGACAGGCGCCATCGGCTCCCCATCAAATATGGTGACTGCACCCGGTGGGCCTGGGCTGGGCTCCATTGCCCAGAGCTACAGAGGGGCTGAGCCCCCCGCCCCCCTTCACCTCACAACAAGTCCCTATGGGATCAGGGCACCCTGCGGGATCAGGGCACCTTGTAGGATCAGGGAACCCCACAGACTGGACCTGCCTCGAGCACAACACCCACCTGCAGCCCATGAGGGAGCAAGTGCTGGGTGATGCAGGGTCAGCCCCGGGCCAGGAGATGGAAAGGGGGCAGGAGCAGCTCCAAGCTTGGTGTGGGGTTAGGGTCTGCGCGAAGGGGACAGAGAGAGTGGGGGTAATCCTCCTGCATGGGATTTCATTTGCACCCTGGAAAAAGGTGTGGAGGAGCCCCAGGAGCACGCTCTGTGCCTACCCAGCCTGGAGTAGAGAGAAGAGCTGGCTGGGATCCACACCCAGCTTCAATCCTGCACTACAAGGCAGCTGGGTGAGACCTGGAGTTGTTTCCGTCCCCTGTGCCAGGCATGGATCCACCTGCCCAGGCTGGGGTCCTGCTGTGGCCCAGGCATGGGGCATCCCTTACCATAGCCATGGGGCCAAGGGGTCCCAGGGGAGTGAAGGATCTCCTGGGACCATGGAGCTTGCCACCACCCAGCACGTGGAGCCCAGCACCACATGGCACTGGTGCCTATTGTGTGAGACAGGCGGCCAGGGAGCAGGGATGGAATGAGGTGAGGAGGGAGTGAGTGACTTGCCTGGTGCAGGGAGACAGCCACTGTGGCTGTTCTGATCCCCCTCCCATGATCAGCCAGCGGTGCAGGACCCTGCCCTGCCACACGGCCAAGCCCCCGGACTTTCTGCCCCCAAATGCAGATGGGGCAGCCAGGCTGTGCATAGCGCCCTGCCCCAGAGGGACCCTCAGCACCCCTGGGGACCTGTGTCCGGTCGTGCATCTTGCACCCCTGGGAAGGGGCTGCGCGTGACAGCCCCTTCCCGGTCCCTTCTGTGCCACCAGGCAGAGTGACAGCGGGGAGGCTATGCGCCCGCACTGGGCTTGTGTGCCCCGGGGAATCGGGGGCAGGGGGCTTCCTGGAAGTATGCTCCCCATCCTCCACCCCCCGCTGAGGCCAAGTGACGTCCTTGTTCCTTGCTCGGCAGCGGAGCGTGCGGCGGGCCCGCGAAGGAGCCTTGCCTGTGCCAGGCATGCTCCTGACGCGGAGGGGATGACGCATGCAAAGCCTCGTCTCCAGCTCCGTGACCACCGGCAGTGGGGCTGGGGGGAGCCATGGAGCAGCCTCCATTTGCTGCCCCGACTCCAGAGGGCAGAGAGGGAAGAGAAGGGCGTGGGGGAAGCCCCCGGCGAGGGTCGCACTCGGGTGCTGGCACAAGAGGTGCTGAGCCCCTGCCCTCTGTCCCTCCTGCCCGGGCTGGTGAGGCCGGGCAAGCAGCTGGCACCTCTGCAAGCAGGGCTGAAGCCGGTGCTGTGCAAAGCCCTGGGGAGCCCCAGGGGGCAACGGAAGGGCTGGAGGGACACTCCCATCCCCATTCCCGTGCATCATCCCGATCTCCATCAGCATCCATTCCCATCCCCATGCGCTCTCGGCACTGCCCCCTTCTACCGGCACCCGCCGGCACGGCACCCTGGAGCCCTTACCTGGAAACGCTTCTTCACCCAGATCTTCTTCATGCTTCTGCAGAGCCCTGATGGCCCGGTGACACGGACTCAGGCCCGGCAGGACGGCAGCCCGCTCCCGGCGGGGTCCCCGCTGTCAGCACCTCGCGGCAGCAAGCGATGCTCCGAGCATCCTTCACCACCGGCAGCCGGGAACGGTGGAGGGAGAGGAAGGGGCTCGCCAGGTTGGGCTCTCGGGAGGGCTGGAGCTGTGAGCATGAAGCATCACTGGAGTGCTCCTCCCTCCATCCTTCCCCCGCCTGCCTCCGCCTCCGCCTCCCCGCCAGCCCTGGCACACAGTGACAGCGGTGGGGGACAGGCAGGGCACAGGTGGTGGGGGGCGAGGGCCGCCGTCGTAGAGGGGAGGGAGGGGGCGTGTCTGAGGCGGGTACATGGTCTCTCCACCTCTTTGTCTACACGGCACCCAGGGGTCCGAGCCCCCTGCCAGGCGTGCAGCTGTACCATGGTTCCCTCTCACCTGTCCGTCCTGCCCAGGGCAGCGGTTGCGCTTCTCTCTTAGGACACAGCCCCCACTACAGCCCCCACATGCAGACCAGCTGGGATAGCAACAACACACCACAGCAGCGCTCTGCGTGCTGTCCCCAAAGTGTTCCCAAACAGGGCAGCTCCACTGCCACAGCTGCTGCAACCCTGCACCCAGCAGCACATTTGCAGTGTGCCATGGCCCTGCCCAGCCAAGATGCAGGCTCACCATCACTCTGCCAGCCTCTGCTCAGTCCCCCACATCCTCCAGTCATCGGTAATGCAGAAAGATCCCCTTACCAAGACACGGGTATGGGTCACAGCCCAGCTGTACATGGACAGGAGCTAATATGGGCCCAGTCCTTCACACCAATCCCCCTGGCAAACCACACAGCCTCCAGTCTCAGTGTCAGTGCCAAGGCAAACCTTGTGCCCTGCCCCCCGGCTGCCTCAGGACCCACATGGGTTTGCAGGGCTGGACTGCTCAGCCCTGGGGTGGCATCATTGCTTTGTGGCTGATGGGGAGACAAGCTTGACCTGGGAAGGTGGGTTGCTGTCCCTGTCCATGTGGCATGACACACACGAGACCTCCCCTGATGCTGGGGTGAGGACCCACAGCACAGCCCAGAGCAGGACTCTGTGCCTAGAACTGAGCTGCGATGGGGCTCCTGGGATGTGGACAGAAGCTGTGGGTGGGAGTCCCCAGTGAGGCTGGTCAGGGACATTAAGACCTCCTGGCGTGCTGGCACTACCCTGGCACACCTTCCCCAGCTGGCCAACCCCAGCCCTGCTGGCCTGTCCCAGTTTTCTGGGTGATGCTACAAATAAGCCAGAGGGGCAGTCTCAGCCCCACAGCCTCAGCCGGTCCTCTCTTGCCTGCCGTGCCCCCCACAGCTCTTGGTGCCCCATAGCCCTTGATGCCCTGCCTCATCAACTCACCAAGCCCTGCAGCATTCATCAGCCCCCTTTCCAGGTCCTTGGAGAGGCTGCCAAGGTCCCGGCCTCACCATCTTTCTGAGCTGTCCCCTCCCACTGCTGAGCATCCGTGGGGAGGCTGCTGGAGGCCTCCCCACCAGCGCTTGTCCCCATGCTGCTCACCTGTCCCCTGGGGAGCCAGCTGCTCCACAAGTTGCTGCTCACAGGCATCACGCTCCCCATGATGCTTGGCAGCTCCTGGAAGCTTTTCTCCACTTCCCCTCCCAGCTCATGACTCCAAACGTGAGGCTTTTCATGGCTCCATAATAACTTGCAAATTACCCAGTACAAAAGGAGCTGTTTATACAACATTTCTGTCAGTCCCACAGTTCGAGTGATGCTGCGGGGTTTCCGTGGAGACCCTGCACGTCAGACAAGTCCTACAAATGCTACAGCTGGCATTAAGGGAATCTCCTGTCAGAGACAGAGGTCTCTGCTGGGCCCCCCAGCCCTGGATGAGGACAGAGATGGGTACCCTTGAGCCAGAGCTGGATAAAGAGGTGAACTGTGGGGTTCGTCTGTCAGGGTACCTGCACCCAGGGCTTCCCCGCCAGGTGCTCTCACCCTATTTGTGCATGTATGTAGTCCTGCTGCAGACACACAGCCTGTGCCTTCTTTTCACACTCAAGTGGGATTAAAATACTCGTCAGGGATGCTGGGAAGAAGCACCAAGGCTTGGACTTGTCACAGCCAGGGCAAGGGTGCTGTGACCAAAGCACCCACAAGGACAGCCCCAGGGCTGGCCCGAGGGAGGACCACCCTTGTCCAGACAAAACAGTCACTTGTACATCCTCTAACTATCCTACATCTGCTGCCCATTGGCCATAGCTCTTTCCCGCAACTGTGACTCTGTAGCCATCCCTCAGCAAAAGCTTCAGAAGTGACTCTGGGCAGTCCCAGAGATGCTGCACCCCTGGGAAGAGCTGGGTCACCTCCAAGAGGCTGTGCCTGCTGCAGGAACCAAAAGTCCTTTCCAGTGGAAGCAGCACCTGCAAATTCCCCCAGCAGGGCAAAGTCAAAGTCACTGCAGAAGGTGTCCTACGGCAAGTGATGGCCACCTGCAAGCAGGACAGCCCCTCTGCCCTGCCGCAGCCCAGGGGCAGCCCTGACAGTGCCCTGCTGCTCTGCAGGTCAGGGACCCAGGACAGGGAATGGCAGCCAGTGCAGCCGTGGCATGGACAAGAGGCAGACCTGGGGCAGGTGGTTGCTGCCCCATTGCCACCCAGCTCCAGCTTTGCCTGCTGGACACACATCAGCCCCAAGCAAACAGACAGCAAACACTTGCAGCATTAATTCCACTGTTCCAAGAACCACAGCCCTCCACGCCCTGCTGGGCCTCCTGGCTGCTCTGCACAGATCCTGGCTGTGCACCACAGCTCTGGCCTGGCACCAGCCCCCTGCCCCTGGCCCCAGCCAGCAGCCCCCTTGTCTCAGTGCTTGAATAATTGATGGCGGTGTGTGCATGCGGCATCTCGAGTAGGAGGAGGTCTGGGCATGAATTTTTCATGCGTTTGCACCTCCTGGAGCTGCTGGGGATGGTCTGCAGGAGGTGGGGATGTGCTGAGAGCCTGGGTAGGTGGGGACCACCGTAGCTCTGTCGCCAGGGGAAATAAACACAGCAGAACAATGTCCCCTGTCACTGGGCAGGGCAGCGCCACAGCATCTTTCTGACCCTGCGGAGGAGCAGTGCTGTGCTGTCCACCCTCTCCCAAGGGCTGGGACACCCCAGTGTCCTCTCCAGCATCGGCTCCCTTGCTGCCACAAGAAGGATGCCTGAGCACACTGCTCACTGCAGACGGAGAACACGGGGATGCAAAATAGCAATGTGACCTTGGCTCTGGCTGGTTGGCCATGGAGCAGGGTGGCAGAAGGCATTACATGCCTGCCCTGCCAACCTCCGGCATACCCCCTAGCTGGGACTGAGGGGCTGCATGCTGTGGGCGAAGGCAGGCAAGAGTGCAGGCAGCAGGGTGGAAGCAACCAGCCCCTTCCCAGTGCTACCATGCCAGGGCACAACCAGCAGCCTGGTGTTGGGAGGCAGGAAGGGCACTGGGAGAGCTGGGCAGCCCTGGAAGGAGGAAGAGGCTGTCGTCCCCTCATGCAGTCCCGAACACTGGTGCTATATTTACCCAGCTGCAGGCCTGGGTTTCAGCCTCTTGCCTGTAACACAAGCCCTGCAGCCTGCCAGAATCCGAGGGGATGGCACATTCCTCTGCAAAAATAACCCTCCAGCAGCAGGCGAGAGGGCAGGGGTGGAGGTGACTGACTGGACAGCTGCACCCACCACCCTGCTTGCTGGGAGCAGACATCTCGCTCTGACAGACCCTGGGATGGGAACCTGGCACACGTGGCCACCACACCAGCCCCCTGCCCAGGTGGATGGGGGCAGAGGTGGGAGCCACTCTGGGGCAGCTGGCATTAAACATGGGCATGGCGCTGCAAATTATGGGATTAAATTAGGCACTGAGATAAATGGCCAGGGATGCTGAGCCACCACGGACACTGTCAGCACAGCCATCCCCAGTGGGCTCCAGTAACATTGCTATGCACCATCAGCTGAAAAATTATGCCCATGTTGCCCCACTGTAACTCCTCACACAGGATGGGTCTGTGCAGGGCCACCACGCACAGGAAGTTTCTGTCCCCTTTCCTGTTCTCAAATCCAGTCAGGTTCATGCTGTTTACTGGGCTGGAGGAAAGGTTCCAAGACAGTTTGATTGCTGAGTGCAGGTGGAGGCAAATGGAGTAAGATCCTGCACTGGGAGCCCAAGATGGACACATCCAACCTTGAAATGAGAGGCAGCTTGGGTGGGGAGGATCAGGCAGTGCTGGCACAGTGAGGGAGGGCTGGACTCTAAAAGGAGATTAGCTTGGGTTCTTAAGAGGTGATTTAATCCAGTTTACAGGGAAAAAATTCAGGAGTTGCATCTGAGAGGTGATAAAGGCTTTAGCAAGCCTAGGAGCAATGAAGCTATGGTAGGGACCAGGGCTGGCTGGAAGGATTTGGAGGTTCCCTGGGTGAACCTGGGAAGCCCCTGGACCAGCCTGGTGCTGGTGTGAGAAGGGTCACTGCACTGCACTGCACCTATGGAGCTGGGGCATGAGGGAGAACCTACAGCAGGAAAGGGGCAGCGCAGTGGGACACGGCAGGGGGACAGTGTGGCACAGTGGGGACGGTGTGGCCCTGGTAGCCCCTGCACTCGTCTGCCTGGCCAGCCCCGTGCATGCTCTCCCCACTCCCCACAGAGAGCACTGACGCACTCAGGGAACCTGGGAGAAGAGCAGGAGAAAATCATTAGTGGGGTGGAGCGACAGATTCAGGGCAAGAGATTAGAGGAGCTAAATCAGGCTTGTGTGAGCAAGGGTGACTGCTGAGCTGGTGCAGCAGGAGCTTCCAAGGCTGAGCAGAGAGATGGGCAGCATGGAGCCTTCCAGGCCACCAGCAGTGACCTGTGCCACCTTGGAGAGAGCCAATGCTGGCCCCACGGAGATCTTCAGCCTGGCAGTGCACCAGGGAGAAAAGGGGCTCTGTGCCCACCAGAGACCACTGCCCATCAGAGGCAAATGGAGCGAGGACCACAACATCTCCAGACACAGAGGACTGGGACCCCAAGTCCAGAGAAAAACCTGATCTTGCCAATGGAGCAAGGGCATTCCAATACCTCCGGACACAGGGGGCTGGGACCCCAAGTCCAGGGAAAGAGTTATCCTGCCTGGGGAGCCTGCACACATCCCCTTTGCTCTATAGGTAGCTGATGACCTAGCTCACAGCATGCCCCATGGAACAAGGATGGGGTGTCCCTTCCCAGTACTACAAGGATGGCAGAGCTATGAGTGGAACTTCCATGATCCCTGGAGACCTGTCCAGCACCTGGTGGGACGTGGCTCTCCCTTGGCACTGACACAGCACACCACAAAGACAGTTCTGCGCTGGCACAAGCACAAAGCCACAGCAGGGGCTGCCCTGCTCCTCGCTCAGCCCAGTGCCCCAGAGCCTGCACAGCTCCAGAAGTGTCTCTGGCTCACGGATGCCTTTTTGGGTGGCTGTTTGCTCAATGGTGGTGCATCCATGGCCAAGAGCCTGCTGGGAGGAGTGCCCAAGGCAGGGTGACATTCACACTGCACGTTAGGCAATCCCGGCTGCTCCGTCCCTCCCTCAGCTGCCCCAGAAAGGCGGTGGTGAGGGCCGGCGGCTGGGAATTGGGAGCAGGGAAGAGTGCGTCAGCACAACGGGAACGGGCACCTGGGGAAATCAGGCTGTGCCGTGCTGCTGGGCCGCAGCAGCAGAGGGGCCCGGGCCGGTGTGGCCATGGAGAGGTGCAGCTGCACACTAGAGCATGAAAAGAGGGTGAGCCCCCTGCTGCCCACCCAGGACAGGCTGCTCCTCCCCCGGGGCAGTGCACGTCTCCCATTCTGCACCCACCTCACCCCACACCCAACTGCACCGTGCCACAGTCCCCAAAGGTGTGATGCACAGTGACTCCACAGAGACTCACTGCAGGGCAGAACCCCTGCTGCACACTTCCCTGCTCCTCCTGCTACCCCACCAGGCTCCTGACCTGCACAGAAACCTTCCTCCATCCTCCAAACACCACTTCTCCAGACTCCTGGCTCACAGAGGACAACACCTCCAGTGCTCCCCTTCAGCACTGTGAAGGCTCCTTCTGACCTGCCACTGTCATCCAGTTCCCTCCTCAAGCTGCAGCATCGCTGGTGTGCCTCCTGTGCTGCAGAGTCCCAGGTGCAGCTCCTTCCCTGGAGCCTCATGATGCCTGAGGTGGCTACCCAGGGCTCAGTGTTGCTTCCCTCACTCCCTGTCCTCACTGTCCCCATGCAGACAGCACAGCTCACATCTCAGAGCAGTGCCACCCGCCTCCATGCTCCCCAGCACTCAGGCCTTCAATGTCCTAAGGAGGTGGCATCCATCCTCCATGTGGAAGAATTTGTTCACCAAAAGTGTTGTCAAGTAAAGGAACAGAATGCCCAGGGAAGTGGTGGAGTCACCATCCTTGGAGGCAATCAGAAGACACGTAGATGTGGCACTTAGGGACGTGGCTTAACAGTAGACTTGGCAGTGCTGGGCTAACGGTTGAACTGATGATCACACAGGTCTTTTCCAGCAGAAACAATTCTATGATTCTATGATTGCATGATTCCATGATGATGGGGCAGAGGGGGCTGAGCCCCAAACCTGCAGGATGAGGCCCACCCATGCAAGGGCAGCAGTCCCCATGCACTCCCTGTCTGACTGCTGCACCCGGGGGTGACGGTGATGAGCAGAGGGGCTACCACAGGGATGAGCAAATGCTTGTTAATTTGCCTTGGCTAATTGACTACCGGGTATCGCCCACCGCAGGGCACAGGCCCCACCTACTCGTCAGCCCTGCCTCTCACATGTTAGGCTCCTCCTCCCAGCCCCACCGGCGTTCCACTTCAGCCAGTGCAATTCCCGTGCCTGGTAAAGCCGTGATGGTGATCCCACGGGTGTTCTGCCCGCGGCCAGCTGGTGGGGGGGTACTGAGGACCGTGTTGGTGCCTGTGGTGGGTGGTACCACCAGGACCATGTGCGCAATCCCCATCTCTCTCTCTCTCTCTCTCTCTCTCTCTCTCTCTCTCTCTCTCTCTTCTCTCTCTCTCCTCCCCCCCCGCTCCGGCGTCGCCCC
>WEIT01025938.1:254227-268853 GCA_013389985.1 Dryoscopus gambensis | reverse complement strand
TCTCTCTCTCTCTCTCTCTCTCTCTTCTCTCTCTCTCCTCCTGCCCCGAGCAGGCTTGGCACCACATGCTCCCAGCACCTCTGTGCCCAGTCCTGGCACCCAGCCTGGCCTGGCAGCGGGTACTGCAGCCACATGCGCGCTCCAGGCTGGAGAGCCACCCCAGTGCTGCCGGCACCGGGCACCCCAGCCTGCGGCAGGGTGGGCACAGCGAAGCTCAGCAGCCCTGTCTGGTCCCAGGGCACGCACTGCATTAAGAGCCTGCAAAGCGCTGCTGCCGCCTCGGCAAACCCGTGCCAAGGTCTGTGCCAGCACGGCCGTGCTGGTGGCCACGTCACCCTTACCTTCCATGTCAATGATGGCCAGCACAGCACTGGTCATGGCCTCTCCCTGCTCATTCTCGGCGACGCATGTGTACACACCGGCATCCTCCTTCTTGCTGTCTCGGATCCAGAGGGTGCCATACTCCTCCCCACCCTGGGCCAGCTGCTCCTCGTTTCGGTACCAGCGGAGGCTGGGCCGCGGGTTGCCCACCACGACCACTCGCAGCCGGATGTCACAGCCGGTGCCGATCGCTGCATTCTTCAGTTTCCTCACAAAACACGGTGCTGCCAGGCGAGCCGAGCCCTCCTCGGGCGGCCCCGGTTCTGCTGTGACCTTGGCGCGCTTCGGGGGGATGCCAGGGCTCGGCGGGGCTGCCCGAGGCTCCCCACCAGCCCTACTCATGCTGCTGCGTCCCTGTGCTCGGTGCATAGTCTGCAGCTCCCCCACCACCACCCGCGACCCCTGTCACCCCAAACCACCACCTGGTGCCCTTCTTCTCCCCCTGCCTCTAGTCTGGGTGCCTGACTGGGGCGCTGGGGCAGTGGCGACCCCCCAGTCCAAATGCCGTCCGGTTCGCTGCCTCCCCCCACAGGCTGCAGCCCCAAAGGTCGCAGCACTGTGGGCAAGCAAGGGACTATATTTAGGCTGGGACTCGGGTTCCTGCTCGCCCAGCCGCCACTCACCAAGCGCCTGGTGCAGCGTGGCACTCACACCCCATGCTCTGCTGCANGCCCCCTCTCCTGAAGTGGCAGCTGCCTCTGATATGTCACATTCCTTGGCTGGGCTCCCCCTCTCTGCGCCTGCTGCCCCGTCCCTGCAGCCCATCTCCACTTGCAAAGATAGAAAAGGGCCAGCACCTTTCCATATTAGCTGTGAGGCTCGGGGGGGACCCAGCTTTCCTCCCCCGCTTCCCCTTCTCCGGCAGTGTCATTGGATCGGCGCAGAGAGAGACCCTGACGGCATGTGCAGGGAAAGGACACCGTCATGCTTCCTGCAACGCAAGACCCCGGGCGGGAGCCAGCCCTTCAGGGCCTCTTCGCTCCATTCCCAGCAGACAGCAGAGGTGGGGATCCCAGCATCCCCGGTCACCACAATCCTCCCTGCCCGGAAGGCTGCAAACACATCCAGACCCCATTTCTGTCCCTGAGCCCCTGCCTCGCTGCCCTGAGCAGTGTGGGTCCCGGCCAGCCCCGCACGGAGCCGTTCGGCTTTGGGGCACCCGCTGAGAGCACCCACACGCCGGGCTCCAGGCAGCGAGCAGCCAGGGCCGGTCTGTGCCAGATGCTGCCCGGCCGTTCCCGGGCAAGGCAGGGCTTCCCCATCTCCTGGAGCCATGGCACACGCCTCGGCACCTGGCCCCAGCCGCCCTCGCCAGGGGCTGTAAATCTGCGGGAGCAGGGCGCCAGCGACACGACACGGAGCTTCCCAGCTGCGGGCCAGCACCGGCGGCTTTGGCACAGCCCGTTGCCACCAGCCTAAGGGTGCCAGCATCAGTGGAGCATCACCAGCAGGGAGAAGATCCCAGGATTTCCCAGCCAGGATGGCTGGGGCACAACGGAGTGGGATGCCTTGCCAGACCCACAGCCTGGCTGCAGAGCGGCTGAGCCAGCCCCAGGAGAGGCCTCGGGGGCTCTTCCCTGCCCTGCAGGCAACGGAATGCTTTGTCCCCTGCCTGCCCCCAGGGGCTGAACTCCGGCATAGCCAGCCTGGCCCGGCAGGGAGGGAGGCGTCATCCCAACCCAAGGCAACCTGAGGACTGTCCTCGATGCCACAGGGCCACCTGCTGGAGATATCCTTTGAGATCCAACACCTCCCAGCTGGTGCCTCTCCATCAGGGACACCCCCAGTTCACTCCCCACTGCTGGCAGTAGCACATGCCTTGTCCCTAAACCATCAACCCCTGCCAAGCCCTCCCTGGGATCTGCTGCCTGGCAGAGTTTCGTGGACCCTCCAACATCTCCTGGGGCAGAGCAACCACTCTGCAGCATCCCCCATCACTGGGATGAAGGAGATGAAGCCAAGATGCCCACAGCCTGACCACAGGGAGCGGGGCACATATGTTGGGAGGAAGAGAGCATATGGTGTTGGCAGGTGGAGGCCAGAGGTTGAGCCTGGGGTGCAAGCATAGGGTGGTGGGTCTTATGCTCACAGGGTGCAGCGCAGCCCACTTCGGGGTGAGGATGGCTTTGCTTGCAGGTTGGTGACACTTGGAGGGGCTTGGAAAAGTCCCAGGCAGGTGTGGATTTGGGCAGGGCTGTCCCAAGTGAGGGTAAAAAGGAGGTGGCTTTGGAGCTGAGAACCACTGGGACATGGTGTGTGACCCTAGGTGTGTGTGGGAGAGACGGGACCATCACCCAGAGCCCCTTCAAACCTGCTCAGGGCTTAGCTGTCAATGTTCCCTGTCCCAGCACGACTTTCCCACCCAGCACAACTGGGAAACCCACAACCTCAGGCAGCAAAATGCTCGAGAACCTTCAGTGTGAGGGACACACACCTTTTGCGGGCCCAGCAGCCTAGGGAGGAGACAGCCCAAGGAGCTGCTGCCTCCTCCATCCACCCGGCCCTTGTGATGCCTCCCCCAGGCGCTGCCTCCCCACCACCCCATCCCCTCCCTGCCCCAGAGATGCACTGAGAGGACAGGGTGATGCTCCGCTGTTTATTTCAGCCGCCTGAAGAGTCTCATACACGTGGTGGGGTGGGGGTGCATTGGGGCGAGGGGTGGGGATGCCTGCCCTGGCCCCCTGGGCCTCTCTCCGGCTCCTCTCATTCTCTCCCCCCTCTCTCCCATTCACTACTCCTCCTCTCTCCTGTGTCCACCTACGGGTACCCTCTCGGCTCATGGGCCTGNGCCCCCCTGGGCTGGGGGGGCACACAGGCTGGGGGCCCCCTTGCTCTGAGCCGGGCAGAGAACAGGGGGCTCAGCCCAGACCGTGTCTGGCTTCTCCCCAGCCCCAGCATCGCCGCCGTGCACCTGGAGAAGTGCCAGCTCCAGGGGGGCCGGCGGTGCTGGTGGAGGGGGGATGGGCCCCCACTCGCGTGGGATGAACCCCAAGCCTGTGCCCAGCGTGGGAAGGGGCCTGTGGGGGGATCCAGAACCCGCTGCTGGGACCGTCCGGCTCTCCATGGAGCTGGCCCGGGCCACCACCTGCTCCCCCCAGCCCCTCCCACCTGTCCCGTCCCTCCCTCCTGCCGCCCCCCGGCCCTGGCCTGATCCTGACGCTGGCGTTGCCGCTGCGAAGCTGCAAAAGCAGAGCGAGCCTTTTGAAGCCGGAGGAGAGAGCCCGGGGGGTGTGGGGGGCCCAGAGGCAGCTGCATGGGGGAGACTCCTCAGGCAGTGCCGGGGGAGCGCCGAGAGGCGAGGTGGGGGGCAGGAGGGGGGCATGGCGGCGGGACGGAGGCAGGGACAGAAGGTGCCAGTGGGCCGCTGGAGCAGCCTCCTCTACAGCACTTCATGCTGCTGCTGAGTCGCCTCACTCACCACCTGCGGGAGAGAAGCACCGTGAGACGCCGTGCAGCGCCACAGCAGAGCCCCGAGTGCGGGAACAGGCGCCGCGCTCGGTCCCCTGCCTCCCGAGCACCCTCCGCTGCCGCCCTGCGCTCACCTCCCCATCACGGGTTTCGATGGTTTTGATCATCACGGTCTTTTTGGTGTGCACCTCGGAGCCCCGCTGCTCTGGGCTGGTCTCTGCAGGGAGAGGACACAGGGGATGAGACCGCAGGGACACGTGGAATGGGGACACAGCATGGGTGTGAGGCTGGGGTCACTGGGGAACTTCAGCAGCCTTGGTCTAACCCCGCCTCAGCTCACAGCAACACCCAAAGAAGTGCCCCCGCACCAGGGGCTCTGTGTGGCACCTGTGTGTCCCCAGCCTGCCAGCCTGGCTACAACCCCCCAGGAGAGACATTTGCCTCAAAAGAGGGGAACTCGGAGGACTCGTCCCAGGTCCCCCTCCTCATGGAGTGATGCTCACCTCGGAAATTGAGTGCAGAGGCGAAGGTCTGGTGCATGGGGATGCTGATCCTGTGGGAATACAGAAGGGAAAGCTTAGCACCAGCCAGCCCTACCGCTCAAGTGTGTCCTCACAGAGTTGGACCCCCAAAAAACCACTGACCCTGCTGGACCCCTCAGCTTGTCCTGCCCCCCTTCCACTCACCGGTTCTCCTCGCCCTCCAGCAGCTTGCGGTATGTGGCGATCTCCACATCCAGGGCCATCTTGACATTGAGCAGGTCCTGGTACTCACGCAGGTGCCGGGCCATCTCATCCTTCAGGTGCCGGATCTCCTCCTCCAGGCGGGCAATGGTGTCCTGGTACCCACCGGCCTCGCTCGCGAAGCGCTCCTCCATCTCCCGCATCTGGCGCATCAGCGAGTCATTCTGGAGAGATGGGGTGCTCAGTGAGGGGGGGAACCCAGAGGAGCCAGGGGTCACCTGGAGTGGGAACTGGGGATGCCAGGGCGTCCCGGGGAGAGCCATGGTCAGCCCTGGGCGTGGTCCAGCTGAGGTGGAACCATGATGGGTGACTGTCACCCTCCACCTGCCCAGCACCGGGCAGCAGGGTCTGACAGGGACATGTACTGGGCAAGCCCAGCACCCTGGTGCCCAGGCTCTCCAGCAAAGCCATCCTACCCCAGCAAGAGAGCACAGAGAGCTGCAGAAGCACTGGATGGCTGCCTGGGGGTGGCACTGGTCACTACTGGCTGGCTCCTGTGACCATGACTGTGCCAGAATGGGACTGTTGTGCCCTGTTTGTTTGCAACCACCTTGCCAACCTGCAACCAGACACCCCGAGCCCTGTGCCCGCCTGCCTGGAGCCTCGCAGGCTGGGTCACATTTTACAATCTGCACTTTGATTCCAGGACTCTGCCAAAACACTTTGCAGGAGCCGAGGCCACTGCTGGGGGAGCTGCAGCTCAAATGCAGGGTACAAGGCCCCTCACAGCAGCAACTCAGAGAGCTGGGAAGAGCTCCCCACCCCAGAGATGTCCCAGAGGTCCCTGAGCAGCCTCGGAGCAGCAGGCCCCTGCAGGGACGCTGGGGATCTTCCCAATGCTGCCCTTAGCTCACCGTGCCCTTGAGGGCATCAATCTCGCAGGTGTAGGACTGGATCTGGTGCCGGTACTCCAGCATCTCCTGTTTCGCCTGCCTTAGCGCATCGTTGTTCTTGTTGGCTGCCTGCGTCAGGTCAGACACCTGGGGAGAGACCATGGTCAGTGGGCACGGCCACCGAGATGGAACCCGCTGCGCCGGGGTCAGCCCGGAGCCCGCTGCCTCCCACACCTTGGACTTGTACCACTCCTCGGCCTCGGCGATGTTCTTGGCAGCAATGCTCTCGTACTGAGCACGGATGTCCCGCAGCGCAGCTGTCAGATCAGGCTTGGAGATGTCCATCTCCACCTGGATGTGCTGCTCCTGCAGCTGTGCCTGCAGCTCCCGGATTTCCTGGGTGGACAAGGTCACATCTCAGGGCACCCACTCCATTTTCCCTGCCCCATGAGTGCCATTGGAAAAGGGGGCCACTTCTGACCTACCTCTTCGTGCACCTTCTTGAGGAAGGCGATCTCCTCCTGCAGGGACTCGATACGTCTTTCCAGGTCGATGCGTGCCAGTGTGGCTGCATCCACATCCTGGGAGGGACACAGAATGAGGGATAGTGGGGGGTTGCAGGGAGAGCACGAGGGCTGGAAGGTGCAAAGCTGTGTCCAAGACCAGGCCCTGCTGCTGGGGCCAGGCTGCTGGGGGGACATGGGGGTGGGAAGGAAGGTGGGGTTGCCACGCTGCACTAAGGGGACAGGTACTCACAGCTCTGAATGCAGCGAGGTTGTTCTCAGCCTCCTCCTTCAGCTGGATCTCCTCTTGCAGCCTGTAGGCAAAGAAGGGAGGCTAGAGGGGTCTGGAGGAAGCTCCGTCCCTCCGTAGTGCTGTCCCCCCGAGCTGTCCTTAAGCCCAGCATGGCCCGGTAGGAAGAAAACAGATTGTCCTGTGTTCCCGGCAGGCAGCAGAGGACTGGCGGGGGGCCAGGGGCTCTTCCTCCCATTCCCTATTATAGTCAATGCCGGAGAGATCACAAAGACATGAGGTCAGCTCAGTGCCACGCGCACTGCCCCAGCCCTTATAGGGGAGACTGACCAGCAGCTGGGGGGACAGGGTGCAGGATCTGGCACAGGGGGTCCAAGAGATGGCCACCAGCTGAGCTATCCCACGAAGAGCAGGAGCACAGACAGGTCTCAGCGATGCTGTGGGATGGGGTGTGAAATGGGGACTGCTGTGGGGGAGGCTCAGGTCAGGGCTGGAGATCCAGACTTGTGCCAGGGGAGGGGACAGTACTGCAGGCTGCATGCCAGTGGAGAGGCAGCGGGGAGGAGATGGAGGCGCCCAGGTGGTGCTGGCACATGGGGTGGCAGAAACCAAACACCCGTTTGTTCTGGGCCCAGCTCCTCCCCTGTCACTGAGAGTTCCTTCGTGCCACCACCGCCAGGTCCCCAGCATCAGGGAGGACCCCAGTGCTGGCCGCCTGTGGTGGTGGCTGGGCTTACAGAAGGAGGCAGCAGACTGTGTCACCCCCAGGGAATGGTGTCCCCAGGGCACAAGGGCCAGGAGGGAAGGTGCAGACCATCATCAGAACATACAGCTCCCCTTGAGTATCTGCCCCTACTGCCAGGTTCCGCACGTTGGTCAGTCCCTGGGGGGTCCCTCAGCCTGGCCACCCTTGTGGATAATCCCCACTCTCTTCCCCAGCATCAGCCAGGTCCACAGCATCTCTGGGGTCTCCCACTGCCCACAGGGCACCATGGATGCTCAGGGCAGGCCTGGAGCATCCCTGGCCTTCGGAAGTGCAGCCGCTTCCTTCCCTCCCTCCTTCACGTCTGGAGCTGATGGAGCACCCTCCCCGGGTTATCCGCCCCCTCGCTTCTGCCTGCCTGACTGCATCTGTCCATCCATCGATCCCACAGAGCTCAGCTCACCCATGGGCCCAGCAGCCCTCCCCAGTGCGAGCAGAGGTGGGGACCCTGGGGTGAGGTGCACTTCGATCTCCCAGCTCTGGGTGTCCTGTGGTGTTACAGCCTGGCCTCAGCCCTGCTGCAAGGGAGAGCACAGGGGACACCCCTGCTATGGGAGCCCCTCTACCCTCTGTGTGCTGCCTGGGCAACCAGAAAGTGGTCAGGGGGGACAGAGTACTGGGGTCATGGTGGGCTCTGAGCACGAGGCACGAGGATAGCAGTAAGCACCTACCTGCGGGGCTGCCGGAGCGAGCTCTGCCCCCACCCACCCCTAGGGATGGAGATGCACAGATGGATGCCCACAGGGACTCTCCAGGGCCCCCCCACTCACTTCTGTTTGAGCTTCTGCAGGTCATCGAGCAGGTTGTCGCGCTCAACTTCCACGCGAGCCCGCTGGTTGGTGAGCAGGTCCACCTGGCGCCGGAGCTCCCGGAGCTCCTCCTCGTACATCTCGGCCACGCGGGTGGGCTCCTTGCCCCGCAGACGGTTCACTTCGGCCACCATGAGGGCATTCTGCTGCTCCAAGAAGCGCACCTTTTCGATGTAGTTGGCGAAACGGTCATTGAGCTCCTGCAGCTCCACCTTCTCGTTGGTGCGGGTCTGGAGGAACTCCTGGTTCATGGCATCAGCCAGGCTGAAGTCCAGCAGCTCGCCAGCTCCCTGGTAGGCACTTTGGTAGGAGCGCAGGGGCGTCACGCGGGTGGTGCGGAAGGTGGACAGGCTGGGGACGGCCGAGGTGCGGGACACCTGGTACACGCGGGAGGTGACAGAGCTGCCGCTGCTGCCCTTGCCCCCGAAGGAGGCACGAGGGAAGACCGGGGAGCCGCCAAAGGTGCGGCGGTAGGAAGAGACCCGCTGGCTGGAGGAGTAGGACTGGCTCATGGTGGCGGCGTGCGGAGGCGAGGCCGGAGCAGGGAGCAGGCGGAGGGCTGGCGAGCGGCCGGCACAGCTCGGAGAGGCGTCGGGAGGGGACCGCGCGCCGCTATTTGTATCCTGCTGACATCACCCGCCCCTCCTGCTGCCGGGCAGCTGGGGGATGCTGCTGCGGGGGGATGGCCGGCAGCCCCCGCCCACTGCCCCTCACCTGCCCGCACCCCCCGGCAGAAAAGGGCCTCTGGGCCCCCCAGAGTTCCCTGGTGAGGCCTTGACACCGGCCCCCACTGCTCTGCCCCGTCCCTGCGGGTGCGAAGGGAGGAAGTGGGGCAGGCAGGTGGTGACCCCCCTGTCAGTGCGCAGTACCACCCACAAGGGGCCCGGACAGACAGACAGCCAGCCTAGGCTGACGCCATGGAGGGAAAGAAGGGAACTCAGACCCAACATCACTTGACCCCCTTGAGCCAAACCCCATGCCAGATAGCCGTGGTCTCCAAATTGGTCTTGAGCACTCCAAACGGCCCCTGATGATGCCCTAACCAACCCCCTGGCACGAACACCAGGCTCAGGTCTCCATGTGGGGCCGGACTCCAGCCCCCCCAACCAGAGAGTGAACAAGGAAGGGCCCTGGAGCGGGGTTGATGCGGGGGGACGCCTGCCCTGAGCGTGCTTGTACTGACCCAGCACCCAAACTCTCTTTCTAACATGGGGGGCTGAGCACTGGCCGGCATCTGGGCACTTTCGGAGAGCCGCTGAGTGACCCCGAGCAGGTGCTGGGTCCGAGCCCTAGTGACGGTGACGTCAGCCCCTGTCCTCGCTCTGGCACATTCCCAAAGCAGCAGGCACTCAACCAAAATAGCCTTCCCAGCTCATACTTGTGGGGTGTGGGACATACATACGTGGTATTTATAGTGGTGGAGGCACTCTGTTAACCCTTCTTGCTCCAAGCATGTGGAGAGCACAGCTGGATGGCGACCCTGCCTGGAGCAGTCCTAGCCCCACTGTGATCCCCATCACCCTAAGAGCAGAACAAGGTCCCCAGGTTATCCCGAGGCACTGCAGGCTCTGCCCTGTCTCCCCAGTCTCCTCTTTGGCCAGGAAGTACACTGGGGATCAGAAAGCCCAGCTCAGCTCCCCAAAAACTCCCAGAATGGTGGAATTTCTAAGTCCATCTGAAAACTCCACTACAGCTTCCTGGACAAGCAGTGGGCCAGGTCAGGGACCCTCAGGGCCCTGCACAAAACCATGCCAGCCTAAAAGGACATCCTGAGGGAGGGCGGCTGTGCTGGGGGAACCCCTAATGAGGGTTCCCCTTGCCTGGGCAGCACCCCCTCCTCCCCAGTCTCCCCAGCACCCCTGGTGACCCCCAGTTCTGTCCAAGCTGGGCTGTTCTGGCTGACGTCAGCTGGCTCAGCCCCAGTGCCTTTGTCCCTGAAGGCCCTGCTGGAGGGCACCGCTGTGCCACTGGGCACAGGGTGACTCAGCAGCAGGACAGCACTCAGCCCTGCCTGGCCCTGCACCTCCCAGCCTTCTGTCCTGGCTGTGACACAGATGCCAAGTGATGCCACGGCTCACCCATGGCAGTATCAGCATCAGGCGAGGGCTCAGGCTTGGTCATGGAAGCATTCAACTGCCCTGGCTCTGGGAGACCTCCTCCCTGCTGCCCGCCTGCTCCGTGCTCAACTTGGGGAGCCAGCTGAAGTCTGGGTCCCACACTCATGCAGGTGGGCAGACGCTCAGTGCCGTGCATCCTTCCTGCCCCTCCAAGCCCTCCGTCCCTGGAGCCTCTCCCAGCCACCCAGTTGCAGAGTGATGTGGCGTCTTCCCGCAGGGTACAAGCTGCCTGGAGGAGCCTGCCTTTAAAAGGGAAGGTATTTCCAGATGGGGTTGTTTCATCCCAGCGCAGGGGGAGGATGGAGGAAAGGGGGGCGTGTGGGGGGAGAGTAGATGGAAAAACAGACAGCATCCTTCCTCCTTCTGGCCCCATTCCGAGTATGCCCTGCACATCCCAGAGCCCCGCACGTGTGCCCTGCCTGTGCCTCAAGTGCCAGCAAGCTGGGCCTTAGCTGGTGTGCAGAGAGGCAAGTGGTGGGTACCCCGTGAGGGGGACTCAGGGCATCTGGGACAGCACACCGCCAGGAACAGAGTTCAACCATCCCTTCCTATGACCCCACCCCACTGCTGTGCCAGCTGCTAGTGTGGGGAGGATGGACTCCTCAGGGATGCTGTGTCCACAAGTGCCTGGCACCCTGCCCTGGTGTGCAAATCCCATCTCAGGCCTGCGTAGCCCTTGTTCCCATCCTCATCCCACAGAGCAGGGGGTGCAGGGTTGGGGTGCTCCAGGGAGGGGAAATGCACTCTTGGGCACTGCTCTTTGGAGGGGAAGCAGCTCGGAGGGGTTAACCAGGAGCATCCTCCTGACCCTGCTCTAGGGCAGACTGCTTCAAGTGGCCTTTCCTTAGCTTCGTGACAGGCTTCCGGTATGGCTCGGGGCAGGCAGGGGCCCCACGTCTTGCAGAGGGTGGACAAGCCTCTTAGGAAATCCCCGTCTGCCTGGAGGACCCAGCGTGACAGGAAGGAGGGATGAAGTGCAGGACCTGGAGACCCCGCCTGACTCCCATCCCAGGGACAAGTTGCCAAAGACTCTATGCCAACTGAAGACCCGGAGGCTGCAGAAAGTGAGGAGGTAGCAGAGGCCAGAAGTGCAGGGCTGCCTCCTGTCCTATCCAGCCCCATTCAGCCTCCCCACAGCTCCATCCCAGGCCAGGCTGACCCAGACCAGTGGAGCCTGGGAAGTGACTCCTGAACCCCCGCACTGGCCTGGTCCCAGCTTCCATCAAACCTCGGATGAGATTGCTGCCGGGAAGGCGTTTGGAGCTGGAATGTCAAACAACTCCCTCTGGTCATGACATCCCCGTGAGCAAAGCCAGCTGCATCCTGCAGCCGCCCCTCCTTCCTGGCCCTCCCTCCCTGCTGCTCCCCCAGGATTTAAACCCAGCAGAGCCTCCTTGGGCTGTGGGTGTCCTGGGGCTTGAAGCTAGGCAGGATGCAGCGACAGGGTGCTGGCCCCTCCTTGTCCCTACACTCTGCCACCAGGACCCCAGTGCCCCCTTATGCCTGGCCTTAGCTCAAGGGTGAGTTGAGGGATGGGAATGAAGCAACAAGGGTGTCCATCTCCCTCCCTCCTGACCCCTGGCTGTCTTCCTTCATCCCTCTCCTTTTACAGCCGTGAGCCTCCCAGACGCCTTTACCCTAACAGGGAAGGACTTTGTGGCCCATTCCCCAGTGCTGACGGATCCAGGGCGCGTGCTATTGTCTAAATAGGAAGTGGTTCTCCCTCCCTGCCTGGAGCAAGGCCCAGCCTGGCCTGATGGGGTCCCAGGAGCTGGTGGGTGCCATAAAGTCTGCAGCCCCCCTGTCCCCCCTGTTCATCCCAGCTGTCCCCATGCCTTTGCCTACTCCCGAGCTCAGGACCAGGGGGCGCACAGACTGCCTGTTTGCTCCTGGTCCCCACCTCCACGTCCGCAGGTGATGGAGATGCTGAGAACATTGTCCTGTCTGTGAGTGGCACAAGAATGCTGGGGGTGCCTGGATGCTCCCATGGCAAGCATGGATGCCAGGGGGGTCCAGATGCAACCTGTACAGATGCTGGGAGGTGTTTGCTCACCTCTCTTGGTCTTTGTATGTGCTCCGGGTGAGTTGTTGCCTCCATGTTTCACGAGGATGCTGGGGGTGAGCGGCTACCCTGAGCCATGTGGATGATGGGGGAGACCAGCTACTTCCATGTCCATGCGGGTGCTTGAAGCATACCCCTACCACTTACCTACAGCTGGCGCTGTGCTCCATGGGGATACTGGGCATGTTCCCCCATCCCTGCTGCCTCGGGGCAGGCTGAGGGTGTCCACCTGCCCTCATGGTCCACGGGGACATTCACCTGCCTCAGTGGTGTGGAGATGCTAAGGACACCCAGCTGCCCTCGTGATCTGTGGGGACACGAGGATGACAGAGTGGCTGTGTGGTCCATAAGGATGCTGCAGGCCTCGATAGCATCACCCATGCCAGTGAGATGAGGCAGCATTACCCGCTGCATCGCTGATGGCTCACGTAAGGCATGGTGGCCATTCGCTCAGCCTCCAGCAATTCCTGGGCAGTGATTTCACTTTCCCATGCTCAGACACGTGGGCCGGGATGCGGGGGGACCGCCTCGACGGATGCCATCCCTTTGCTCATCCTGGCAGGGCTGGCAAGGGGGGGTCCAGGCAGCCTGGCAGGCAGTGGGAGAAGAGGGTGGCACTTCCTGGATCTCTGCTGTGTTTACAGTCTCTGTCCTGGGCCATCTTTCCATTAACCCCTTCCGGCAGGGAGGGCTAAGCACTGCCTGCCCATCCCCAGAGCCTACTGCCAGCAGGGAACACTTCCTGGAGCAAAGCCTGCCCAGAACCCCACCTGGGCTGCCAGGGGACATGGGAAGGGACACAGTGCCCTGTCCCTACTGGTCCTGTCCCTGCCAGGCACCTCTGGGCACACACATGAGCCCAGCAGCAGGGTGCATACGTGCAGAGGAGGAGCTGGTGCTGTTTTGGAAGGCCCGCCTGTGGTTCCCTGCTGCACCGGGTAGTCCATGGGGCAGCGCGGGATGGGGACAGAAACAGTGCCTTCCCAGAAGCACAGTGATGGGGTAGGGGGCAGCCATGGCAGGTGCTGTGTGGCCCTTGGCACCCAGCCAGGGGTAAGTCAGAGCCCACCCGAATATAGCCATTGGGAGCTTTTTCTGGAAGTCCCGCTGTGCTGGGAATAGCTGTGGCACGCCAAGGCACTGCCCTTTGCTCACACCGGCAGGGCCAGACGAAGGCCACATCGGGCCCTGCCACTCACTCCTGCTCTGACACCCCAGATCCAGGCACGCCCTGTCCTGCACACACACACCCCAGGAACCATCCGCCCTGAGCACCCGCTGGGTACCCATCCGCTCTGGGCATCTACCAGCTGGGGAGCCATGGCTCCAAATGTTCCCAGGTGTCCCTCAGGCACAGCCTGGGAACCAGCCAAGAGCACCTGGCCCTGAGCTAGGTTCCGGCAGCAGAGGGGGTGATGCTGGCCGGAGGAGCGTTGGGAGGCTGCCTGGCATGCATGTCCCTTTGGCACATATATCCCCAGCTCTGGGCTGGAGTGCTGGGTGCTCCCAGCCCCGTCCTGGCCTGGGGGGCCTGGTCTGGAGGGGCCTGGGGCTGTGTAGTGCTCTGGTTGACATGGAGACCCTCCAGCTGTCTGTTTGCAGGGTGCCAGGCAGTGGGAGTGCTCATTCCCATTTGGTGGTGGGGAGAGGCAGGTGCTGGAGGCTGGGAGCATAAATCCAGAGCTGTCAGGAGCTCTCGGCATGACAGGTCACAGGGTCAGGGGCAACAGGACCACCAGTTTCCAGCCCTCAGAACACAGACGGCATCTCCAGCTAACAGGGTGCCCACACGGGTGACTCAGGAGCTGGGAATCCAGCTGGCACCCAACACCTGGGCCCCATGCAGCACTCACAGGCTGCCACGTCCATCTCCCAAGGCCACACACCCATTGCTGGGAAGAAAGGATCCTGCTGGGAAATGATGCACGAGGACTGATTGAAACCCAAAACCCCACTGCTGCATCCAGTCCATGGAGGGAACCCAGTCAAGGGCAGGAGGCACCCTAATCCATGCAAGGCCAAGGGGTCCTATCCCTTGGGAGTGCCCCTGGGGCTGACAGGCAGCTGGGGTGCTGCCCTGCCACCATGCCAACTCTCAGAACCCAGTGCGTTGCTGTCACTCAGAGACATTTGTCTCCAGCATGGCACCAAGGGTTTGTGCCTTGTTTCCTGTGAGGGCCAGGCAGTGCCAAGGCAGGGGAGCAACGACGATGGGGGGCTGCAGCTTGGCTGTGACCCACTCCAAAGATACCCAGCATTTGGGAAGCGAGTGTGTTTCCCTGTGCACCTGCGCCCCACTGCACACAGGCCAAGCCCCGTTTTGGGGCAGCCCTTGCTCCCCTAATTAGCCCCAGAACTGGGGCACACCAGGGCAGGATGGGTGACCAGCCTTGTGGAGCCTGACCCTGCCCCTTGCTTCCCACCCCGGCTCCTCCTGTCTGTGTCCCCCTTCCAGCCGCCCTCAATTCAGCTCTGCCCTAGCTTTGCCAGGCACCGCGTGTGCCTGGTCTGAGGGGTGCATGGTGTGGATTGCGTGGTGTGGGGTGCAGGATGAGAGTGCGATGTGCGTGGTGGGGCGTATAGGGTGCAAGGTGCAGGGTGTGGATCATGGGGTCGCAGGTCGTGGGGTGCAGGGTGCACATTGCTGATTGCAGGGTGTGGATTGCACCGTGCAGGGTGCATGGTGTGGATTATGGGGTGGGGATTGCGGGGTGTGGATTGCGGGCTGTAGGGTCGGGTGCAGATTGCAGGGTGGGG
>WEIT01025938.1:220372-230805 GCA_013389985.1 Dryoscopus gambensis | reverse complement strand
CCAGGAGCCCGGGCCGCCTGGCACCGCTCTGGCACCGCGGTGGCACCGGCAGCCGGGAGCTGCAGGCCACCCTGAGCACCAGCGTGCCCAGGCCCCGCGAGAACCGGGACCGTGCACCAGGAGCTGCGTTGCTGACTTTTCTCCTGCATGGCTCCTGCCTGGACAGCTTCTGCAGACGGGCTGTGCTCACCCACCGTCAGGGTCCTGGGCGGTCTCGCTCACTTGCACCTGTGAATGTGTCCTGGCCACGGAGATCTATGATTCCCTCTTTACTGTGTGGATGGGAGAAGGAGGGAGCTTGATCTCTCTGCAGAATCAGAGCTTTTTGGATCCACTGACACGCCTACACCACGGTTGGAATATCTTCCTCACCTCCCATAAATCCCTAGCTGGAAAGCCTGGCAGAATGGGAGGCCTGAGTCTGAGACAGGCCATTCCCAGCACTCCTCAGGGACGAGTTTCAGGACAGATATCCCCGAGAAGAGCCCTCCCCAGCCATGAGTTGTGCACTTGGGGTGGATGAAATGCCAAGGACATCATCTCGTGTGCCAAAGGCATTTCTCTCTCCAAGGGATGGGAGCCCTGTCCCCATGAGTTGGCCATCAGACAGCAACTTGATGATTTCCTTGACCAACGGCTTGGAGTATTTCCTGCCACTGGGTTTTTGTTTTTACCTGGATGCTATTGTAGCACTGTCCTCCTGTACCTGTTTGCCCACGATCAGGGAGGAGCTCCCTGGGGGGCTGCCTCTAGCCACCGGCTAGAGGCTACCAGGGGCTCTGATTTCGCCCATCTGCCCAGCAATGGGTGCAGGGCTGGCATGGGCACTAGATGGAGCCACAGGCTGCTTCACGGGGATCCCATCCTGCTGCTGGGAGCGTGAGGAGGTGCCACCAGGACCTAGCCAAGTCTTGGCACCTTGCTTTCTTTTCCCTGGCTTTTGCAGCTGATGTGGGGACAAGGAGGACCCCGAGATGGCAGGTCTCAGCCCACTCTGTGCACACTGGTAGGGAGGCCTCTGTGCTGGGATAGGAGAGAAGTCCACATGCTGGCTGTGAATCTGGAGCCAGGTGAGCACATCGCTGGTGCCTTCATGGCAAAAGTTTTCCTCACCCTCGAGATCAGGATATGGAGTGAGGAGGACTGACACCTCCCCAGTATTCTTAGGGGAGGCAGTGGAGAGTTGGGCAGTAGCCCACCCCTGCACTGGTAGGAGAGAAGATGTGGTATCAACCACACCTCGACCCTGACCTGCCACAGTCGCTTTCCTTCTCAAACCTGGCAGCAGCCAAATAAAAGCAGCCCATCACCCACTGCTGCCTCACACCTTCAGCTGCAGCACCTTGCCCTTTCCTCCTAGGACTGCCTGAAGTCCCGATGCACCAACCTGGCTCACATCAGCTTCAAATCAAGCACAGGCGTCTTGAGTGTGTCTCAAGAACACCCTTATTTCATAACAAATTCTGGGGATCGCTGTGTTGCAAGCTTGTTTTCAGCTTTCCAGGGTCTCAAAAATGCTCATGAAATACTCTTGAGGCTTTCTGAGAAAAGAGGTTTTGGGTGAGCAAAGCAGGACCCCAAAGGACCAAATGTTTTTATCCTGGTTACCCAATATCTCAGGAAGCCAACAGAATTGCATCATAAACCCGTGCTATATTATTATGCAAACCACAAATTAAGAGATATCTTTTTTTTCAGCACTGCACAACATTTCAGCTTTTGATTTCCACAGGAAAACACAAGCCCTTTCACAGCCTCAACAAAACTGGCAATTATGTACTGAAAATTTGTGTTCTTGGCAATTTTTGAGCTGAAGTGCTCAGCAAGTCGTGTGCCTGCTGCTCCCCTCATCACATGCAGCTGACTCCCTTCCTCTTCTCCCCACTCCCCAAGGGAAGGTCCCCGTTCCTTGCAGTGGAGCTGCAGCGGGGCCACTAGGATGGAGTGAGAGGGTTTGAGCAGAGTGAGACAGGCTCCTGGGTGCCATTTCTGTGCCACCTTCCTCTGCCTGCCTGCTTCTAGGACAGATGGCGATGCTGGCCATCTCTGGGCATGGCCACAGCTCTGGTGCAGTCCCAGGAAAGGGGTCAGTGAGAGCTCCAGGGTTTGCTCACCCCTGAAAGGGCTGCACCAGGGTGGGGACCCCCAAGTGCAGGGGGCTGGGGAAGACATCGCTTGAGCAGGACCCCCATTTTTAAAATTCACATTGGTTCATTTACTCACAGTCCTGCTGTCTCATCCAAACAGCCCTGTCCACATTCCCTGACTTCCCTGCACAGCTAATTTCTTCACACATTCGTGTTTTTGATGCTCCTTATGTTTGCCTTGGTGGCCACGCTCTCAGTCACCTGCCCATCTCTTTCTTGTCCACTCTGTTCTCATCTCAGCTGGCTGTTCTAGAACTGTACCTTCTAGAGACTGGGGAGAATCCAGG
This sequence comes from Dryoscopus gambensis, assembly GCA_013389985.1. Taxonomy (NCBI): domain Eukaryota; kingdom Metazoa; phylum Chordata; class Aves; order Passeriformes; family Malaconotidae; genus Dryoscopus; species Dryoscopus gambensis. Next base: position 228,371 of record WEIT01025938.1, on the reverse strand, counting down.
GAGACAAACTCATGCAGCTGCTTTTAGTTTGCATAGCAGAACAGAGAAGTGAGAAACAGCAAAGTCAGGGTGACTTTCGTTCAAGCAGGGCGATGACTGAGCCAGATTTAGCAACGTGACAGACCCAGGCTGTGCGTCCCAGGCTCTGCCTTGCAGGGATGCTTGCCTGCGCTGACAATGGGGCTGCTGCCCCAGCCAAAACCGAGGTGCTTGCAGATTTTAAATCAACAGAGTCAGAGGCTGGCAGAGGTGGCAGAAGCCCGTGACTAAATAGGTTATCCATGATGAGCAGGCACACAGGCCCGGGGAGTAGCTGAGCCTCACAGCACCTGGGTTTTGCCCCCATCCCTGGCATGTGGTTGGTGACAGGTTGGGCTGGATAGTCCTGTAGTGCACAAGAGCAGAACACCCCAAACTCATCCACGGTGAAGCTGGGAGCTGCATGGTCTGGATCAGATCCCAAGGGAAGGGAGATGAAAGCTAATGAATAGACTGATAGCACACAGCCCCTCCATATGCTAGGGAAACCTCCAGCTGGAGAGGGGAGCAGAAGCAGCAGCTGACACTGAACAGGAAGGGATTCTATTGTGAAGCAAAACCTGATTTTGTTCGTGCACACCAACATGTCCATGCCCACACTCTCCCAAGCTCCACGACCCTTGTGTTCATCTGTCTTGGCCAGGATTTTCTGCAGTACCTGGTAGGACTGGGGTCACAGGCTCTCTGGTCCTCACCGTGCCCTCCAGGTATGTGCCCAGCCTTGGCCCATTGTCTTTGGCTAGGCATGGCTCAAAGGCAAACAATGAGCCAAACAGGGACAAATAAAAAAGGAGATGAAATAAATACATTTGCATGAGAAGAAAACAAGAAAAAGGAAAAAAGAATGCCAGGAAGCAGCCTTCTGTGGTTTTCCATGGCCCTCGGTGCCTCAATACCAGTGCAAGAGTGGAACCTTGGAGGGTGAGTGCTGTGGAGTGCTGTGGGTGCAAAGAGAAGACTGCAGTTTGGATGCCATGACAAACCAGCATGTAACACATTACCTGCTAAAATCGACGTTTGCAGTTAATCAGGCCCACACTGAGAGCATTAGTGGGCCTAACTGAGGGTCTTACTGAGCTGCTGATGGCAATTTTTAACAGAGCTAGGAAAACTGGGGTAATTCCAAAGGACTGAGGAACAGAAATCACTCCAGTCATTAAGAAAATAAACCGGTTGACCCAGAAAACTCTAGATTACTGATAATACCAGAAAGAAATAACAGAAGAATTAGTTTTGATTCTATCAGTGGAAAGTTAAATACTGAAAAATGCATTTACTACTGATACCCTTGTCTCAGGTAAGGAAGGTATTGCTTTGCAAACTTGTCATCACCTTCAGCACACTGTCTGGCTGATTCAGATCAACACCACTGGTATGACATTCTCACTTGGAAGCTGGCAGGAGATAATGATAACAGCATTTGCATAAATCACGACATTGCTGCAAAGAGGGATGGAACAATTGGTTTTTTGTGTCCACAGAAGAAGGAAGCTCATAGCTGCTGCCGACGGTCTTTCCAGATCTACTTTTTGTGTGGTCCCTGAATATTTATCTTGGGATGCCAAGCCAGCCTGTTTTGCACCAGAGGCATCAATAGCAAAGGTGTGCTTGTTAGCCAGGAGCTGTACTGCTGAAGGCCTTAGCAGTACAGGGCTGAGTGCAAGGCCCACTGTGATAAGAAATGTTTACTGGGAAAAACTTGGGATAATGCTAAGCTTGGTAGGGCAGTAACTATTGAAGGAGACAATTAAATCTCAGGGATGGTTAAGAATTCCCTGATTAAAAGGCCACATTACAGCAAAATTTGCTTGAAGTAATTAATTTGAGAATTTTAGGAAGGGGCAGTCTTGTCACTTACTACTCTGTACATCCTCTTGCCACCCTCACACTTTATCAGCAGTAGTCTGGGGTTCGTTTCAAGACCATGGATCAAACCACCGAAGCCAGCGGTGCCTGGCAGGAATTCCTGTAGAGGCCCAGAAGCTCTTTGCTGATGATTCACTGTTGCCAACCAGCACTCGGGTTCCCCGACTGCTGACTGCTTCGCCAGGCACCACACCCTCCTCGCGGCAAACTGGTTACATCCCTGCCTTTATTCCTGAGCGCACCTGCAATGGCAGTAATTGAAACCAGGCTTTTTTGGCAATGGGGTCTTCCATGTTAATCAGCACCTAATAAGGATGCTGAGGGTGCCCCAGCATATGCAGGAGTGTTTGGTGCCCAGCTCTTGCCAGACTCTGCATCCTCCTGCCTGGGAGGTGGTAAAGCTCTCCAGAATGTGTCCGGTGCCAGACTATTACATGGCAGAATGAGAGCCACCCTGCCCAGGCCACACCATCACAGGGAAGGGCACAGCAGCCCTAGCTGTGCTCGATGTGTCTGGGGATGGCTTGTCCTAATGAGGAGAGCCACACTAAGCATGAAAGTTCAGCAGACTGGGGCTCCTGAGACCTTGCAACAGGGAAATTCTGCCAAATAGCTGTTATTTCACGTGCACAGCCTCTCATCATCTGACTTAACTCTGCTAGAAAGCTCTCAGATATGTGTTTGAGCCAGTCATCCTCAACGTGCCCGCTGAACTCAAGGTCTCAGCCCAGTGACTTGAGGCCACTGACTCCCAGCACCCAGGCTCTGGGAGGAGCAAGGGATGACAGCCCTTGTTTCACAATAGCACACCTCTCTCTGCACACAAACAGCTCCAGGCAGGAGCACCCTGGGAGCCATTACCCAGATGAGTTATTAAATGCATCTTTTATCACAGTAACTGTTTTTCTCTGACATCCAACAGTGCTTGGCCAGCTGCCAGCACCTCCTTTCCACTTTTAACAACTCTACAGCAATCCCAAGACTCCAGGCTAGTTTCTCTAGGCCCAGCTCTGCTCTTGGCTTGCCCTGGGGCCAACGAGATGTTTGCCTTATTATACAACTCACTTCCATGTGTAAAACAAAGCACCTTGCAGACATCTCTCCAGCCATGGGATGCTCAACCGCTCTCTAAAGGCCAGGGCAGAGCAGGGCCATCCTCTAGAATTTTCTGTGACAGGAATTGTTTCCTTTCCCAGTGGGTGCAAGACTGGCCCACCTGGCCATGGTTTATCTACTTCGAAGGAGTGGGTGGACCTGCTGAGCTGCCCCGTGTGAATCTGACATCCCCTCTGCTGTCCAGGGGCTCGGCTGCAGTCGCACAGGCAAGGCATGAGCTCCTGGGAGCAGGGGAAGTGATGGCTGCTTCTTGCCCCATCACTGCCAGCTCACAGGCATGTCTTTGGAATTGCGACAGAGCTGACCACAGCTTCGTTGCAATTCTGAGATCTTGTAAGACAGGAAGGCCTAAAGGGCTGGGCATGAAGATATCAGCATGCCTACTCTTCTGTCTGGCGTATGGAGAGCCCCTTCAGCCGTACGGGATAACCCATGTCCCTCCAGGCGTTCCTACCATCACACAACCTTGCAGAATTCATTGCGCTTCTATTTCCAGGTATTCCTGCACTGCTTGTGGCATCACCAGCTCTGAGAGCTGATGGATAAGAGGAAAAGTGTCACTGGCACATCCACAGAAGCTGATTGGCACTGCACACCAGTATTCCCTGAGAACATGGGGACATCTCAGCAGGCTCAGTCCCTCTGTCACCCGCCTGGAGGCAGATTGTTCACACCAGGCATGCTCAGAGCTCTGACATGAAGTCACTGCAATCAGACAGCTGAGGTTTTATTTTGCTCCCGTGGGTGTGTAGCTGCCTTTCCCAGGACATGAAGAAAGGCAGGTGACACTGGCAGCCAGGGCAGCTGGCTCTGAGCCAGGAAGGCTGCTCACCCAGGGCCTGCTGAGCCTGAGAAAGACCTTGTTCCTACTTGCCCAACAGCCCCTTTTAGCCTCACAGGTTGGGGCTTGGCTTGCGGGGCTGCCTGTGTCCCAGGGAGTGCCTCCCTGCTCTTGCCACTGCCCTGTGATTCAGGGCTTAGGACTGTAGAGAGATCTGGAATTAGCTTTATTGTTCCTGTACTGAGGCACACGCTCTGGGCAATGCAGCAGGCGTTGCACAATTGACTTCATTATGTCTGAACCAGCAATTATGCTGCTGTTGCCCAGCTTCAGCAGAGAAAACTTGTGTCAGATCACTACTGTGCCCTACATCCCAGCAGGTCTCTAGGAGTAAATGCCACACTTGGGTTGCTGACGATGTTCAGTGAGGCCTTTATTGAGTGTCTGCTTGGTCTTCTGGTGCTCTCCACTCTTTCCTTGCAGCCTGTGGCATCTAGCCTTCCAGTGAACCTTCTTTCTCATCTCTGGATCATCTCTACCTACTCCAGATGAAGGATGAGGTACTCAGAGGGCCCTTTCTGACCTAGACAAGGCATGCATTTCTTAAGGAACGGCAAAGGGAGCATGTTCTGCCCATCTCCATGCTGTGCTAGAACTCTCCAGGGTGGCAAAGAATGTCCCAAATGCTGCCATAGTAGAACTGCAGCAGCACTCAGACATATGATGCTGAGCCACCACCAGGAGCCAGCTGTGCTCCAAGGACCCTGCACAATGGCTCAGTGGGATACTGCTGGAGCAGTGAGCATCACAAGGGCCTTGCTTGAACCCACAATGTCTGCAACATGCAGTCGAGCCCCATGCTCTCAACAGACCTACTAGTTTTGCCAGCCCACCTTGTCCGGCCTGTGCCACTGCTGGAGAGCAAACTGCACAGGGCACTGACGGGCTGGAGGGACATCCTGGCTTCTCCACCTCCCCACCTGACCATGCTGCTAAGAGGATTAAGGGCAGAGCAAGGATGGAGTGAGGGGTAAGCAGGGCAAGCAGGGATGCAGTCTCTTTGGGAAGCTCCTGGCTGAGGTTAGAGACGCAGATAAGGAGCCCTGTTCCTGAAGCACCTCTCACCATCTAGTGTTTGCTTCAGAGTGGAGGACACAATGGGCTTCCTTGCCAAACCCACAGCACAGCTGTGCTCTCTTCTACCTTCCCAAGAAAGCCATGTCCCCAAACTGCCCTGTGACACTGTTTGCTCTGCCTGGAAGAGCTGGGGTGGAACTCAGGTCTGAAAATTGGGAACAACAGTTTGGGCTGTCCTCAGCAAAGAGAGCAGGGAACTGGGGTGTGGATGGGAGGTACCAGGCTGGGCTCTGAACCCACCTCCTCTCCAGTTTCAGCTCTGGGTGCTTTAGGTGTGGCAGCCTTTAACATACTTCTGGAAGACAGCTATGTGAGAGGCTTTGTTTGGCTAACTGCAGGCTTTGCTCACAGGTGTTCCTGTACCAGCAGGTACCTGCCGAGAGCTGGCTGGTTTCCAACAGTGGCAAGAAGGGGCTTCCCCTGCTGTGGGCAGGGCTCTGCCCCTCAGGTGTCTTCAACGTTTTTCTCATCCTTCAATAAAGAGATGGTTGAATTCTCTCTCTATAGCCTAGAACTTTCCTTGCTTGTTGTTTGCGTCTCTCTGGTTGCAGGGACCAGTGCAGGGTCCCACCATGTTCTGAGCATCGATGAACATAGTCAGAAACGTTACATGAGCAATTCTCACAATCTTGTTATTTCTAATGTGGTCTGAAAACATTTGCAGGATCTTCTTAGATGTGTGGGTAATATCCATAAGAGAGAGGTCGCCGCAGGACAAATCCAGCCAGAGTGAGCTCAGCCTTTGCTGTGAGCTTTCAGGCTTGTGCTACCAGCATCTGGCAGATTGCTGAGCAGTGAGGCACTGACAAGATGCAGCCGATTGGTGCTCCCTGGATTAAGCCAGATGTTCTTAAGCATTTCAAAAAAGCTTAGGCATCTGTTTGGGCATTTCAGATCTGAGGCACATGAGGATGCACAGCTCCAAATGACTCATGGCTCCCTTGTCAGTCAAGACCAAACCGTAAACCTAACCCTAACCCTAACACTAATCATAACACTAACCCTAACCCTTACCCTAACCCGCACCCGAATCCTAACACGCTAACCCGCACTCTAACCCTAACCCTAACCCTAATGCTAACCCTAACCCTAAACCCGAACCCAAACCTGAACCTGAACCTGAACCAAGTCCTTCCATTAAACAGCTAAAATGATGCTGAGGATATTTCAGGAAAAAGGCAAGAAATAAAGAAATAATAGAGAAAGAGAAAAAAACAGCCTGAAAGGGAAAAACCACAGAATGTGAAATCCTTAAGCACAGGAAAAAGGAAGTCAAGTTCATGCTGAAACCATTATATTTCAACCACATTAAAACATAATGTTTCTCTCTAGTTAATACAGTAAATTCAGCTCCCAAACCAAAGTGCTCTGAATTACCTCCCAAGCAAGTATATGCAAGCATAGAAATTATTAGGCCTGGATGAGATATGACCTCCAAAACAGTGACAGTTTTCTGCATGCTCAAAGGCAAACAAAACCATGGTTTTTCATTTAAACATTCCGTGGGGTTTAAACAGAGAAGAAGGGAAGAGTCATAGTATGCGTGCCCAACACCTCACCACCACCTCACCAAAAACACTCAAATGATTAAAATCGGCTTGAATATTTTCACATAGGTGCAAACACAGTTTTACTTCCACCCACACATAAAAAGATAAGTCAGGCTGGGGGACTACAGTTTATGCAAAAATGTCCAAGAGAGTCTCTGTGAACTACATAAGATACTTAGCCACATACTTAGTTCCATTCTGACTTCACTGCAAAAACATCCAGTTGTTTCCAGTTAGATGGTGTTTCTACCCCAGGAAGAGAAACACTCAATTCATCCTTCAAAAATAATTTTTAACTTGCAGTGGTCAGCATGCAATACCTTTCAAAGTGCTGCAGTTCCACATTAGAGCTTCCACCACACTGCTATAATGCTATAAATGCCTCAGAATTAATTGGCACCATGGAATTCAGGAGGGTTCTAGGACACACCCAGTGAGAAGTGACACCTTGGCAACCCCTGTGCATTACAATGAACACCTTGGTGAAGATTTTCACGGGGAAGATGATACCATCACTCCTTTTCACTCCAATTAACTTCTGGGGCTCAAATTTTGATGCCTCAGTGCTACCAATTACTCTCTCACTGTCATGGACTGTCTGCATCAGCATGGTCTGTGTTATCTAGTGATCTCTGAGGTTACTCGAAGGACATTTATACCACAGGGAGGCATTTTCAGAGTTATCCAGTCACCACAGAATCCTGTACAGGTTCAGCAGCACTCTACCTGGGGCATCTCTGTGGAAAAAAACCTCAACGTTTTCCCATCAGCTTGATTAAAACCACTCTGGTCCTCTGGCTCAGCCAGGTCTGCAGGTCTCAAAAATGTGTTGCTTAGACACCAGCACAGGCTTTGCAGCAGTACTCTTGCTTTCAGTCGCTTTACACACGCTCATCAGTGAAGGTGACACTTCCCAGGTGACTCAGGCACAAAGAAAGGCCATTGTGGGTGGATAATTTAGGTCCAGCTTTCAACTTTCAGATCAAGCTGAGAGATGACAGCACTTTTCAGTGAAAACTCATTAAGTCAGAGCGCTCAGGCAGAGGCAGGACTAGTCCTGCACCACAGTGGATGCTGTGAGCATTTTGGAGGGGGTAGGACACATTTTTCATTGTAGTAAGGCCAGACATCAGTGAAGTCACTGCAGACTCCAAGAAACCCCTCCAAGGTGCTCCAAGCTCTCCCTACACCCTCACTATTCATTTCATGAAGCTTTGTGAAATCAGATCAAACCAGTGAAGGTAATGCAGAGCCAGGATGGAGAGGAAGCCCTTTGGCAGGCAGGGCTTTCAGACACAGCCTTGGGGCACAACCGTTCTTGAGGGGCTTGACACAAAGAGCAGGACTGAGTTTTCCTGCTTTTTTTCAGTGATCTCCAAAGAGGTTAGGAAAGCTTGGGCTCATCTCTGAAGAGTTTCCTCTACCCATGTTTCCTCCAGAAATTCTCCCAGGTGTTTTTCAGAGGCCTTGGGTGGCTGCCAGAGACGTGGCTCAGTGCTTGCTGAAGGAT
>WEIT01025938.1:194129-206780 GCA_013389985.1 Dryoscopus gambensis | reverse complement strand
GCCGCCGCCTCCCGCGGCACTCGGCCGGCATCCCGGCATCCCTCCTCCTTGCAGCGGGCCGCTTCTGTCCTGCGGCACCTCCCGACACCCCTGTCGCCAGCTCTGTCACCAGCTCTAGCCCTCGGCCGGGGGACGTTTTCCTTTCCCTCATCCAGCAGCAGCAGCCCTCCCATCAGAGCTTTGCATCACCGCCTCTCTGATGTAACAAGCGGGCTGAGCTCAGTGGAATGGTTCTGCCCGGTGGCGACACGTTAATGAGGGTCCTTGTCCCCTCACTTTGTCATGCACCACCCGCTGGGCACCAGTGCCCGCGGCCGGAGCTGGCTCGGGCGCCGTTGTGCCGCCCGCATCCCCTGCTGGGTGGGCTTTGCGGGGGCTGATGCGCGGCTGGCCAGACGTGGAGGGTCGGAGCCGTCCACCCCTTTCCCATGGTCCCGCCCCAGCTGTTCCAGCTGCCTGCACTTGGGACCGGGAGAAGGAAGCGCTCGGCGCTGGCCAAGAGCCTTCTCGGATCACGCGGCGGTGGCGCCACGTCCACCTTCGTCCCCCGTCCCGGGCCTGCCGAGCACCCGGCGAGGATGGCGCTGCCGGCCCTCGCCCTGCTGCTGGCAGCGGGGCTCCTGCACACGCAGGTCAGCAAACAAGGGTGGGAAAGTTTCGGAGGACTGAGGTGGGAAGGATCCGGTGGGAGGCCTCCGGAATCTGCCTTACTTCCCGATCGGTCTCCCTGCTCTCCGCCCTATGGCTCCCTCCTGCAGCAGCCCGTGTCCCACCCCAACGTCCCGCTTGCATTCCCAGCTCTTGCCTGCCCCCGCAGCACCCACCCCAGCAGCACCCCTCCCCCCAAATGCCACCAGCTCAGCCGCCGGGTCTTTGATTAGCGAGGAGGACCCATCACTGGAGGTTGCCCAGCTCATCCCTCCTGCTCCGGTCCCAGGAGGACAGTTTGGTACCCGCTTCAGGGGAGGGCTCCTCCAAGAACCAGCCCCATCAGTGCCTGTTCCAGGAAGCATGGGAGGGGGTGGCTGGGCTTGGGGAGGTTCTGCAGCCCTCCAGCTCTGCCCCTCTTCTGCAGGCCTCCCCTTCGGCACGCTCCTTCCAGCTGGATTACGAACACAACTGCTTCCGCAAGGACGGTGCCCCTTTCCGCTACATCTCGGGCAGCATCCACTACGCCCGCGTCCCGCGCCCTGCCTGGAGGGACCGGCTGCTCAAGATGTACATGAGCGGGCTCAGCGCTGTGCAGGTGTAAGCCATGGCACAACCCTGATGGTGCACAGCCCACAGCCACCGCCGGGTTTCTGGGATCAGTGGGAACAGAGACAAGGGTATTGTCTGACCACAAGGAGCAAGGACCAACACTTGCACTTGGCTGTGACCTCCAAGTCACCCCTGCCAGACACAAGCCTGAGTGTGGGCGAGTTCCAGTCCAGCCCCAGTTGCCACACTCAGCTCGGGCTGCAGGCCAGTTCCCAGAAGCAGAGGGGCCAGCTGGTGGGATGGTTCCCTGTCGTGCTGGGGTGCCCTTAGCCCCTGCATGCTGATCTCCCCTCTCACCCCAGCTATGTCCCCTGGAACTACCATGAGACGCTGCCAGGAGTTTATGACTTCACTGGGAACCGGGATGTGGAAGCCTTCCTGGACCTGACAGCTGAGCTGGGACTTCTGGTGATCCTGCGGCCAGGGCCCTACATCTGTGCAGAGTGGGAGATGGTGAGCCCCAGCCCCCAGCCTGGCACAGAGGGGTGACAGGTGGTCTGGGAAGGGCACAGCAACAGAAGGGTTGGCCCTTCTGGCTGTCACACTGACTCCAGTGCCATGCCTGCCATGCCCAGGCTGCTGCCCCACAGGCCACATGCTGCTCTGGTGCCAAGCACTAGCGCTGCACTGGCCGATTTCAGCTCAGGCCCACGCTGCTGAGCAGTTTCTCTGCCTCCCTCTCTGCCGTGTGTGTTTCTCCAGGGTGGCCTGCCTGCCTGGCTGCTGTGGAAACCAGACATCATCCTGCGCACTTCCGACCCTGGTGAGGCTCAGCACAGGGCTCTGGCCACCATATCCTTACAGCCTGGTGCCAGTCCTGGCATCCTCTCCACACACCTGCCAGCTCTGCATGTGAGGTCTTTCCCATCATCTTCTTCATTTTTTGGGAGCCCCATAGTTTGTACTCCACCTCCACTTCCCCATCTTGCTTGACCCTGCCCCATCTGCCCTGTCTGCTGGCTGCAGGTGGGCTGGGGTGGATGCTGCAGCCAGGCTGAGCTGCCCTCTGTCCCCCCAGCCTTCCTGGCAGCTGTGGACTCCTGGCTCCATATCCTGCTGCCCAAGATCAAGCCACGCCTGTACCAGCATGGGGGGAATATCATCAGTGTGCAGGTAAGGTGCTGTGAGGCCCAGCCCCCTGCCCGGCTCTGGGTCATCTTTGCATGTGCCCCAAAAAGCCACCTGTATCCCTTACACAATGATCTTACCCAGCAAAGCTCAGATAAATCCCTCCCAACTTCTGGACCTGGATCTAAATCCAAGGTCTGGGAATCTGAGGTAGCTGCCATCACCCCAGCTGTGGTTTGAGGGACACTGACAGAGCTCATGGTGGGATTGGAAGGTTATGCTCAGGACCCACCTGGGGGTTGTCAGGACATCTGATGATGTCTGGAGGAGAGGGGGGAGCTGGGTGCTCATCCCAGTGGGCAGTGGGACCTGGCCACAGCCCTGCCGTGTGCACACTGGGTACCAGCCCCTGCCCTGCTTGCAGGTGGAGAATGAATATGGGAGCTACTATGCCTGCGACCATGGATACCTACGGCATCTGCTGGGCTCCTTTCGGACCCTGCTGGGGAGCGAGGTGCTGCTCTTCACCACCGACAGCACGCGGGCGGAGGAGCTGCGCTGTGGGACACTGCAGGGGCTCTATGCCACCGTCGACTTTGGGCCAGGTAACCCTATGGGGGAGGAGGAGGAGAGAGAGGATGTGGGTCCCTTCTCTGTCCTGCTCAAACCTCCCTCTCTCCGCCTCCACAGGGTCCAATGTGACAGAGGCATTTGGTGCCCAGCGCCGCGTGGAACCGAAGGGGCCCCTGGTGAGCTTGGCGGGGGTGCTGTGTGGGGAATGACCCGTGATGGCTTTGGGGAGGCAGAAGCACCAGGCAGCGAGGCAAAGAGGGTGCAGGGAGCAGGAGGACGTGGCTGACATCCAGCTCCAGGCAGGTGACAGTCCCTTTCTCCTCCAGGTCAACTCTGAGTACTACACAGGTTGGCTGGACTACTGGGGGGAGGCACATGCCAGCACCAGCGCAGCGTGGGTGGCCCGGGGGCTGGAGGACATGCTGCAGCTCGGAGCCAGCATCAACATGCAAGTAGTCAGCTGGCAGAGGGCACAGCCAGCAGCGGGGTGGCCATCACGTCTTTCCTTCATCCGATGGGGATCAGGCTGGCAGGGACTGTGGGGTCAGGAGGCAAGGGGCACTGCCTGGTGAGCCCCTGCTGGGTGTGTGGGGGTGCTGACTGGGCTCCCTGGGGTGTATCACAGGTACATGTTCCATGGAGGGACGAACTTTGCCTACTGGAGTGGTAAGTAGAGCCTTGCCCTAGGGAGGGAGGGGCACACTGCGGGGCTGGGGGGCTTTCCTTGGCCATCCCTGAGAAGCCTGCTTCAGGCTCTTGTTCTGTCCCATGGGGCAGGCTGACACAGCCAAGGGCCCTTGAACCCAAGCTTGTCCTCTTCTGGGGACTCCTTTTCTCCCTTTTGGCCCTGTCTGGGTCATGCCCCTGCCGCACTGCACTGCAGCCAGCCTGGGGCTGGGTTCCATGCCCTGGGCTGTGCCAGAGCCCCTTCCTCCAGCCCACACCACTTCCTTGGCCAGGTGCTGACTACAAGGACCAGTACAAACCAGTGACCACCAGCTATGACTATGATGCCCCCCTCTCGGAGGCAGGAGACCCCACCGAGAAGCTGTTTGCCATTCGCACAGTCATCAGCAAGGTAACAAACCTGGCAGGAAGAAGGGGACAGTACTGGGCACTGCTGCTTGTGCCAGGACAGTAGAGGCTACCAGCAGGGCAAGGGACATCTCCCTGCTTGCCATGGGGGGCAGCTGACAGCCTGCTGTTCAGTTCCAGCCCCTGCCAGCTGGTCCGATGCCACCTGCCACCCCCAAGTATGCCTATGGCTGGGTGGCCCTGCGGAAGGTGAGTGCCTGTCCCGAAGGCTGTACTGCCCCAGCATGGCACTGCTCAACTGGCCAGCACCCACCCCTCTCTGCAGTATGCTGAACTCCTGGATGTCTTGGATGTGCTGTGCCCCTCTGGGCCCATCCGGAGCCAGTTCCCTCTCACCTTTGAGGCCCTAAAGCAGGTGAGAGGCTGGGTGTAGTGGGGGACACTTTATGAGATGCTCCTGTCTGCCTGGCCCTGGCTCTGGGGCAGAGGAGCAGAGCTCACTTCCAGCCTCATTTCCCTTCCTGTGCCACTGCACTGTGTCCTGCAGGCGCATGGCTTTGTGGTGTACCACACACAGCTGCCCTGGGATGTCCTGGACCCAGCCACACTGGGCGCTCCTCCCCACAGCATCTGTGACCGTGGCTACGTGATGCTGCAGAAGGTGAGGCTGTGGGAGCACACCAGTCCCTGGGACAGTGCTTCGGAGGGCTGTGGAACCTGCTGGCAGTGGGGCTGTGCCATGCCAGCATCTTGGGGACAGCCAGGGTGCCGACAGCCACGCTGAGGCTTTGTGGGGTGGCTTTTGGGCCCAAATTTGCCCCTTTTGGGGGCAGAGAGCAGCCCTGGCTCTGGTGGGGCTGGCAGCAGGATGCTATGTGCCTGCTGGCAGTGTTGGGGGTGGTGGGATCTGAACACAGGCCAGCAGCACTGACCTTGTGGCTTTAGGAGTACCGGGGAACGCTGGAGCGGGACGGGCAGACAACACTGAACGTAACAGGCAGGGCAGGGGACACCCTGGACATGCTCCTGGAGAACATGGGCAGGATCAGCTTCGGGGCCAACACCAGTGACTTCAAGGTAAGGGGAGAGGGCCCTGAGGCTCCAGAGGGGATGGCCTGGCAACCCTGGTAACGTGACCAAACACCTCCTTTACTGCCACCTGTGACAGAGTCCAGCCTCGTTGGGGCCAATCCCAGTCCTGCTCCCTGGTTCACCTCAAACCTGCCAGGATACGGCTCAGAGACTGGCACCCCTCTCCTACTTATGCTGCCACAGCTGCCAGGGCCCTTCGCTCCTTAGAGGGGATCCCATCCCCCCTTCACTGCTGCAAGGGGGACATGCCCTGGGGTTGCTCAGTGACTGTGCTCATCTGACTGTGGCAGATACTGTTGCTTCATTTTCCCCCCTGTTCCACCTCAGGGCTTGCTGGGAAACCTCTCATTGAACTCCAGGCCTCTCAGCAACTGGCTGATCTATCCCCTGGCCATAGACACCGCGGTCCAGCAGGGCTGGCCCCATACTGCCCTGCCAGAATCAAGCAGTGGGGGCAGAGTGGGGCCAGCCTTCTATACTGGGACCTTTGAGACACCTGGCATTGCCTGGGACACCTTTGTGAAGTTCCCAGGTTGGAGCAAGGTAAGGCAGTGCGTAACTGGGAAAGGGGGTAAGCGTGGACCGGGACACAGCTCAGTCCTATCCCCATCATCTTCCAGGGACTGCTGTGGATAAATGGCTTCAACTTGGGCCGGTACTGGACCCGTCGTGGGCCCCAGCAGACCCTCTTTGTGCCTGGCTCGGTGCTGCACGTTGGCCGCCCCAACAATATTACAGTGCTGGAGCTGGAAGGGGCACCTCCCACTCCTCTCTTGCTCTTCCTCGACCGACCCCTTTACAACAGGACACTCGGCCGCAGCACCCCGGCCACAGAGTAAACACTGCTGGGCACTGGCCTTGCCTGTCACTGGGGCCGCAGAGATGGCAGGGGGCTGATGAAGCACAGGGCCTAAGGAAAGTGGCACAGGTCCTGGCACAGACATGCAGAGCTCCTGCCCTCCTCTGGGGACGGGCAGGGCCTGTGCTAATGAGTAAGGGACCCAGGATTGAGCTTGATTTGCACGTCAATGCCACACTCATCCCAAATAGTTCCAGTGCTCATGCTGACTCCCCCCATGTCCAGGGGTCAAGGCACCTCTTTATTGACAATGCAGGCAGAGGAAGTAGTTGCTAACAAGACAGGGCTGCGATGCTGATGGCAGCCAGGAGAGGAGAGGTAGAAGCACAGCCTCGAGGGTGTCCACAGGCATGGCTGCAGGTAGCTCAGGGCTGCAGGGTCTGTAAGTGTCAGGATCTGTCCTTCCACCTACAGACAGCAACCTATGAGGTAGCCATGAGAAAAGCTGGCAGCAGGACCCCCAGCTGGAGCCAAGCCACCAGACAGTCCCAGCCCCTCACACTAGCACATGGAGACCTCTCTGTTGTTAACTTCGCCGGAATCACCACCCACCAGTGATATTCATGCCCAGAGCCTTGCCAGAGGTAGCCTGGAGAATGACATGGTCAGATCAGTCCCTCTGACCATCGCTGTTCCACAGGCTCTCCCTTGCTGCACAGCCAGCACTCAGCCACGTCCCCACCACACCGGTCCTTGGCGGGTGGCAGCAGTCTCCAGCGTTACGTGCGGCCAGCCTGGGCCCGGCGGTGGGTTTGCAGGCAGGCCGTGGAACAGAAGGAGAAGTCGAGGTAATGGAAAGGGATCCGTCCCAGCAGGGACTCTCCACAATGCCAGCAGCGGCTGCAGGAAAGAGCAGAGCTGGCCCTGAGCAAAGGAGACACTTGCAAAAGAGTTAGAAGAGTAAAGGATTCCCTGCCTGGGCTGTGACACAAGACCCCAGCAGCATGAGGGAGCTGGGGCTCCTCTGGTCTCCCAGGGCTGATGTGCTCACCCAGCAGCCTGGCCAGGACATGCTCCCTGGACGAGATGCTGTGTGGGAGTGTGGTGTGAGGTACTTTGAGGCAGAATGAACATGGAGGCACTTAGCCCTGTGAAGGTTTTAAAGCCCCTGCCCAGATAAGCACAGGGAGTGCTGGCTGCCAACAAACCTATGGGGTGGCAGAGGAAAGTGAACAGGGACACGGGAGTGGCTGGGGTGTTGGCTTGCTGTAAGTCTGGCTGCAAGCGGTCCAAGTCATCCTTAACAAAATATTTCAGGGGAGCAGGGCAAGAGAGGGAGGAAACTTTTAGACAAGCACTACTGGGAATTGAGTGGACAGGAATGGCTTTAGACTGGAAATGAAAACTGCAGCGAGAAGGGCAGGTAACAGCTGTGCTGACAGGGAAGAATTTGTCTTCAGAGCCATGCAGCTGGGATGGTTACCTGATGTTGGCAAGAGTTGTGCCGGTGTCCTGCAGCTGTGCAGCCAGCCTCCGCTCAGCAGCCAGTGCCCTCTGGGGAGCAGAGACAGCTCAGCCCCGCAGCCCCTGGGAGCTGCTGTGCCCAGGGCCCACTGCAGCAACACTGCCCTCGCCGGGCTGGATCCCCTTCCCAATCCTCACCTTCTCCCTGTCAGACAGGGCTGCAAACCGCTGCTTCTCTTCCTGCTCCTGCTCCCAGCGCTGCCGCTCCTCCCGCTGTGCTTGCTCCCGCTGCTTCCGCTGGGCTTTCTGTGCCCGCTTCTTCTCCAGCTTCTTGGCCTCCATCTCCTGTGTCAGGGGCCCTGGCACCTGAGGGCAGAGGGCAGGCAGCATCTCCCACTGAGCCTGGGGCAATGGCACGAGCGGGAGAGGAGAGCTTTGCTCTGGGGTCCCCCTGCCGGTGAGGGCAGAGGGCAGGTGCCCACCTTGGCGCGGCTGTAGTCGTACTTGTCTGGATGGTCCACCATGAACTTGCGGAAGGCGTTGCGGGTCAGTCTGTCGGCAGAGACGCAGTACGGGGTCCTCTCCTGCCTGTCCCTGTGAGACAAGGGAGACCAGCTCACTCACACTGCCATCTTACTGTCTGCTGAGCCCAGAGACTCCCCAGAGATGGGCAGTGTGTACTGCAGGCCATGGTATCACAGCCAAGGAGGGCAAAGTTCCTTATTCCTATACCAGAATCATCCAAATCCTCACCTCCTTGCCTCTAAAGGCCCCTACATGGGGCTTTTGTCTCATCCTGGCCCTTGGAACTGCCCACCAAGAAACCTGTGTGCACTTTGAGGCACTGCCCACCTGCTGCCATGCCAGACCACGCTGGCAGAGAGGAGGGTGGTTCAGCTCTTAGGTTTCCCATAAAAACCCCAGACGTCCTGGGTTGTAGAGACCAATCCTGCCTGTCCTAGGACAAAGGTGGCACCAGTTTCCTGTGGCTGAGACAGGAGAGTTGCTGGACTCCCACAGCAGGGGTTGTGAACCACCAGGCGCCCTGCAGCCGTACCTGAGGGCAGGGTCCGCCCCCGCCTCCAGCAGCAGACACACAGCCTCAGCCTTGCCTGCCCGTGCTGCCACGTGAAGCAGGGTGCAGCCGCGCTCGTCCACGGGCTGGTTCAGCAGGGCGTGGGCCATATCCAGAGACTGTGCCGTCTCCCCATCCTCGCTGTCCCCTGGCAGGCCCCTGTTCTCTGGCACACCCAGGAGGTGCCGCAGTGTCCGCACATCCCCTGTCTTACAGGCAGTGAACAGAGCGTCGCAGAGCTGGGTCTGAGGGTCTCCTACGAGGGAAGAACAGGGGAGGAGTCTGATGGGCAGACTGGGCAGAGCAGCACTCTGGTCTGACTAAGGAACACACACAGTGCATCATCTTGCTAGCTGGATTTGGGCACTGCAGGATCTCCAGCACCTTCAGACTCTGTGGCAATGTGCTATGGCATTGCTAGACACTGTTGGCAGCAGCCAAGTCCTTTCCTGAGGTAAGACCCACTCCAATACCCCCAACACACCTGGCTTAGCCAGGTGCCACCTGCCCCCCCTGCTTCAGAGCTAGGGCTCCAAACACACAGCTCACTCAAAGGCACATAACTGCACTAAACCTGTCTCACCCAGCTGTTTTGGGCACCTGCATGACAATGTGCTCTTCATCCACTGAAAAGCCACCAGTACATGGGGCAGGCATCCAGCCAACGCAGCTCCCGACCCCACTTACCTCCATTACTCCAGGGAGGCAGCCCAGCCTCAGCCTCCCCCTGCAGCTCTGTCGCTGGCTCCAGGCCAGGCTGCCCATGCTGGTATCCAGTCTCTTCAGCACAAGGCCCTGCACAGGCAACACAAGGTGAGGAAGAGAGTCAGGATCAGCCTGCATCCCAGCCATGGCCCTCCTACACTGCCCCTGCCAGTTCTTCCCCCTCACCTTTCTCCACCTTCTTGTCCCTCTTCTTCCTCCTTTTGCGGTTTCGCTTGGGCATCACTTCGAACTCCCGGAGGTCTAAGGTCCCCAGTGTCACTTCCACAGTCTCCAGTTCCCCTGCAGGGCTTTCCTCTTCCTCTTCTTCCTCCTCCTCTGGGGCTGAGGCGGGTGATAAGACTGGGGCTAAGGCCCCATAAACAGAACAAATCACTCAGGGCTCTCAGCCAAGAACACCCTGCCTTTCTCCTGTCCAGCCACACTCTGAAGATCCCCTCTGGGCTGCAAATCTGGCCCATGCCATAACATCAGACACCTCCTGCTTGCTCAGAGGCATGTCTCCCTCCATGGTTCAACTCACCAGTTGTGTCCTCCCGCAGGGAATCCACCTCTGCTTTCCGCTGCCTCTTCTGCCAGACCTTCCGGGGGGACCCAGTGATGTCCTCCAGTGGTGTGTCCTTCCCTGGGCAGCAAGGGTGCTCCCGTCATTGCCTGGGGACAGGGAGCACCCCATATCTACAGGGACTGAGGGCTGAAGAGCTAGCACCTCCACCCCATAGGGTAGCAGCCCCTAATGCACAAGGGACCATGTCAAGGGTGCCCTGCCCTGACCCACAGGCACAAGGGCTGGTCCAACTCACCATACACCTGCAGGCTGGCCAGTGTGGTGTGGACTCGCAGCACCTCTCGCAGGGTGGCCCTGCGGGTGCTGAGGGGGATGTGGCAGATGCGAGGGTCCCCTCGGGTGAGGGGTGGGTTCCTGCCTCCGAAAAGCAGCGCACAGTTGTGACGAGGGGCACGGAGGAAGATGCGCTGAGCTTCATTCAGGTGCTGTGCCCAGGCTGCCAGGAGATCCTGAATATCCTGGGGAGAAAGGAGAAGCTTAATGGGATCCTGAGCACACTATATGGACTAAATGCAGATCTGGAGCAGAGACAAATCCAGGACAGAGTGGCCTCAGTTGGGCCCTGCCCCTTTTCCAGAGCCCACCGCCCCTGCCATGGCCTCCAGCAGCAGTGTGGTAGCACCTGACAGAGCCAGCCAGGCCCACTCTGTGCCAGGAGCCCAGCGCTGCGCTGCCTCCTCACCTTGAGCAGCGCGGCCTCATTGTAGCGGCGCAGGGAGGCCCCAGCCGACCTGGGCGCTGCCCCTGGGGTCTGGGCATCCCGAAGGCCCTGCGCTGTGCCCCGCCGCGCTCGCACTGTGTAGCGGTGGAAGGTCTTGTGCTCCTGCACCTGCGGGCTGTGGAGAGGGGCAGGCATGAGCAACAGAGCTTAGTGTGCGTGGGATTAACATGCAAAAGTAGCTCCAGCTGACTGTGCCCAGAGGGGCAGTCCTGCTGTCCCCCTGTACTCACCCCCGGAACACTGCTCCTGCGAAGTGCCCGCCACCCATCATCAGCACGACCCAGCACGTGCTTGCACTGAGGCTCTGCAGTGACGCTGTCAGCTCCACCGGCTCCTCAGTGTCACCCTGATACACAGACACCCCTGCTAGCACCCATGGCATTACCTCCTTACCTCCTGCTGCTCCCAGGACAGAGACCAGCACCTCTGCTGGTGCCAGAAGCAGGTTTCTGGGAGCACCCCAGAGCCAAAAAAACAGGCCACCAACAAGTATGGGGCTCTGACCTGGCACCAGAGTCCACCCTTCCTAGCACAGGAGGTAGGGGACTGTCAGAGAGACACCTACACCCCAGTGCCACCCACCTTTTCTGGGGTCCCTCTCCCAAAAAGCTGGGCTGTGACTTGCCTTCCCAGTGACCAGCACGCAGCGGTACGCAGAGATGAGCTGGCCCTTGGCATTGCGGAGCAGCACCTTGTGGGAGCGGGGAATCTGGGGGTTCCGGGCACTGTCACTGGCAGAGGGCAGCAACTCTGACTCACTGCTCACATCAGAGCTATCCGAGTCAGATCCTGAGATGCTGGAAACATCACCTGCAAGGAACAAAAAATATGCAGTGAAACAAAGCGAAGATTAATGAACAGCCTCCCCAAAACTCTGCTGGTAACTTCAAGGGCACTTGCACAGTGTCACAACACCAGAAACGTTCTGTCGAATAATCCTATATATCACAAAGGGGCTGTGGCCTGGGGAGATAGGAGTTTGGGCCTCTGGATCCCCAGGTATGCTTAGGCAGGGGCTCAGGTAAAACACCCCCTTCTCCCTGTAACAAATCCTAAAGGCTCAGGAGCAGTACTGAACCCTGAGAAGACCCCACAGGGACAGAATAAAGGGACCCTGAACCAGCAGAGAGCTTCAGAAGAGCCCCAGTGAAGTCGCTGACAGCCCCTGGGCTCCAATGCAGACAGCCCAGTTCCTCACCTGTGCGGGTTTTCTCCTCAAACACTTCGGCAGGCAGCGTCTGGCACCCCAGCAGTCGCTGCTTCAGGTTGAAGCGGTGCCAATCAAGACGGTAGTGCTCAGTCTGCGGAGCAAAAAGGTGTGAGCTGGCAGCGGCTTGGTGGGCCATGAAAGCCATCACCACCAAAGGGCATGAGGTGAAAGACCCCAAGGGCTAAACTGATGCTAAGGTCCTTCAGCAGTCCTGATTGGAAAACCGCATTATATTAAGGAGTTACCTGTGGAACAGTTAACCCAGACAAGTACAAGCCTGTGATGCACTTACCCTTTACTTCCAGTAAATTATACTTTTAACTGATAATATACAAGGTTTGCGTGCCAGATCCCAATAGGAGGTGAGCAGTGGGCAAACAGCCAGCACTGGGCTGCACCATGCTGGGGCTGAGTTTCCACAGCAGGACCCCACCAGTCGTACCAGCCCCACTACCACTTTACGCTGCCTGCTCAGCCCCTCTCACCTGCTCCTCCCGGCTCCCAAACACCTGCCCGCAGGTCAAGCAACACATCCTCTCTGGCACCTCGGCTGCCTGGGCCTTCTCCTCACAGCTGGGTGCTGCAGATTTCTCTGGAAGAGCAAGGAAAGGTTGTGCACAGGCAGCCCTCCAGGCTGCACTGCAAGGAGCAGAGCCTCCTGGGTCCCTCCTCATCCACCCGAAGAAACATATGGTTGAAGGAGCTTCGGGGACCTTGGGGTGTCAGCGAGAAAAGCCCATTTACCCACCCACCAGGCAGCTCCCAAGGCCAAGCTCCGGGGTGATCACCCCAGCCGAGCTGGGGACAGAACACCAAATCTGTGGCGGACACGAGCTTGGCCAAATAATTTCGCTCCCGCCGTCCCCGCGGAGCCGCACGCACCGTGGCTCACGGGTGCCAGCTCGGCAGCACCCGCATCCGCAGCAGCGCCGGTGACAAGGGTCAGCCCGCGCAGGAGTTCAGGGTCCTGAGCGGCCTCAAACACGGACCTGCTCTCCGGCATCGCTACTGCTCCCAGCGGACGGGACAGCGCCCGAGTAATGGGCCCGTCGGGAACCGCCCG
>WEIT01025938.1:183381-193776 GCA_013389985.1 Dryoscopus gambensis | reverse complement strand
CCTGGCCGGCGGCGGGGTGCGGGAGAGGCCGGGGACGCAGGGGAGCGGCTGGACACCGAGGGGAGCCGGGGTGGCGTCTGCGGGGCTGGTGTGGGGCCTCGGGCGCCGGGGGCAGCGGGGAAGGGGTAGCTTGTACCCGTCACAACACCAAGGGTGGATGCGCTGAGGGCCCCTCACCCTGTGCCGCTTCTTCCTTCAGCTCCGTGGCATCACATCGAGAACCTCGACCTTTTCTTCTCTCGCATATCCTTTTGCAGGGCGAGGGTCAGGCGGGTTGTATCCCCCTCCTCCCGGCTCTAAGTACTGGGAAAACATGGAGCTTAGTGTAACTTGGAGCTTGTGCAGTGTCAGCCCCTTCCTGCAGGACGCTACGCAGCTCCAGAGGGGTTGACAGAACCCCCCACTCCTTGGGATGCTGTCACTTGACACAGGGTCATACAGGTGCTTCTAGGAATTCTTGGGAGCATGACGATGGTACTGTTGTATTTACAGTTAATGCTGTATATTCTTAACAGGATTTTATTGCTAGCGTGGCATTTACAATCGGAGTAGCACAGGATTTCTGTAGGCAGAATCGGTGTAGTACAATTTTATAAGTAGCATAGAACAGGATTTCATAGTATCTCTTAGTTTGTGGTTTCTAATCATCTAGACTGTCTACAGATCTGGTCATATCTTAGTACATGGTTTGCTGTATCAGTATAACAATCGTAATGTAGGCTCAAAAATCACATAAAAGAATGCGAGAGGCATTCACTTAGTCCTCAGAGGAAGCAGATGACAATGGGGGTGTCCCTGGCTACTGAGGGGTCCTGGGTCTCACTGTCCAGCAGCAGCTGTGATACAAGTTCCCACTTAGGATTTGTAGCTCCTTGATTTTGTGGATAGTGCTCTGGGTGGTGTTTTTACTTTCCTGTTCTGTGATGAGGTCATCACCTCTGTTGGGTTGGCCAGCTGCCTGGGACCTTCAAGGACAGCACGGAAGAGAGTAATCAGCCTGGTGCCAAGGAATCTTGAGGCCGGTAGGGAGCGGAAAGAGAAACCCGTTTGATTTATCTGCTTGCTTCACAGGACCTTCAGCGTCTGATAACTGGGGAAAGGGTGACCCACTAATAGGTGACGCACTTGGTGACAGAGAAGGGCTGCTTGCCTTATAAAATGGTGTTAGTTATGCTGAACACATTGCTGGGGTCAGGAGCTAGGTGCCACTCAATGCATTTTTGTCTGTCTCTGTCTTGTCCTGCCCTACCCTGCCCTGCCTTATCCACCCTTGTGCATCCTGAGTGCAGGCTGAGTTTCTGCTCTGTGCTGGACAGACCCCACTATGGGTGTTGAGTGGAGGAAGAAAGGAGCGTGAATGAAGCCAAGTCCTTCTACCCCAGCTGTGCTTTACCTGGGCAGAGTGTGTTTTCCTGCAGTGGGGAACTAGCTTGCTGATGAGTAGGGGTGGGAGAGATTTTCTCTTGGTGGTAAAGGGAGACTTGGCTGAGGAGCTGTGGAATACCAGTGGGACAGAAGCCTCTCCATCCTTCATCAGAGAGGAGTCTCCATGCTGTTCTCCTTGACTGTAGCTTTCACGTCTATAACCTGCATCAGAAGAATGGCTTCACGTGCATGCTCATTGGAGAGATTTTTGAGCTCATGTAAGTGCAGGTTCCCCCCTGTTGTGGCTGTGACAGCTGCTGGGGAGCAGCCACAGGCACTTGCCAAGCTCTTGCAGCTGTGTGGGTGGAAGGGCTCCTTTCATAGTTGTCCTGTCTCCCCTTCGTTAGGGTTTTCCATGCCCCAGACCTGCATTTCACTTGGAGGAACCATTGCCTGTGAGCGTTCCTGCTGCCATGGCTGTGGGATTGCATCTCCGTGACATATGACCCAGGCTGCTTCATGTTTTGGGGTGGAGCAGAAGGGTGATTCCCTCACAACGCTTCCCTTTTTTCACAGGCAGTTCATCTTTGTGGTGGCATTCACCACCTTTCTTATCAGCTGTGTTGATTACGACATCCTCTTTGCCAACAAAGCATTAAATCACAGCCAGCATCCCAGCGAGCCCATTAAGGTGACTCTGCCGGACGCCTTCCTGCCTCCAAATGTCTGCAGTGCAAGGTAGGGGCAGTGGAGGGCATGTTAGCCACTGCTCTTGTTTTCTTAAGTACTCACTGCTCCTGTCTGGGCCTGTATCCCACTACTTGCCTCTTCTTGCTTGCAGAATCCAGGCAAACAGCTTCCTCATCTGCATCCTGGTGATAGCTGGGGTTTTCTGGATCCACCGACTTGTCAAGTTTATCTACAACGTTTGCTGCTACTGGGAGATTCACTCTTTCTACATCAATGCCCTGAAAATCCCCATGGTAAGTCGCTGATCCAGGGGCCATGTGCGGGGCTGCCGAGGGTCGTGGGAGGCATTTGCTGGGTGGTTGGACCTTGTCTTCACGCCTTTGCACTTCTCAGTCAGACTGAGCGCTCTTCCCTCTGCTGCATACCCACATGGTCTCCTTTCAGCCTCTTCTCCAGCAGCCAGCTCATTCCATGTTAACCCCTCTCTGCCCAGTCAGCCTCCCTGCCTGCTGGCACATGCCTCTGCCATATGCCACCCAATATGTGTATTCTTCAGCGGCAGCCTTTTCTGTGATGCCTTCCGCAGAGAAGGCATAAGTGAGGATATCGTCATACCTCCCCGGGATGCGGACAACCTCAGCTTCCTTGTTTACTTGGGAGGCTTGGAGCTGCTTAGTTGTGAAGGTCACACAGGAGATCCGTGTGTCACAGATGGGGTTTGAGGCTGGCACATACATCCTAGTCCAGAGTCCTTGCTCTGATGGACAACATGAAATGGCGTGTGCGCATCCTTTGAAGGGAGCAAGTGTCTTGAGAAAGGTGGGGTGAGCCAAGAGGTTTGTCCCCAGTTTTTCCATGAGCTCCCTCTGGGACACTGCTTAAGTCCCTTCCCTGTTTGTTTCTCCCTGCTGACTCCAAATGGCAGCTCCAGGAGGACCCATGGAAACCTGGGCCTGTATTTGTGCCTCCAAGGAAGCTGGTGCACGAGTGGCTGGGAAATAGTCATCTGTGCTAATCTAGGGGATAAAGGGCACCAGGGCAAGGTGCGGGGTTTGGCTGCTGCAGGCTGAAGTGGCGCCAGACGGTGCCTCATTGTCCTGGTGTTGCATAGACTTTGTCAGCACCCCAGGTGTGTGCTGGGACCCGCTACTTTGGTGGGCTCAGCCTGGCTTCTGTCCCTGGATGCTTCTTGCCCCTAATCTTGCTGCTTGTCCCCTTCCAGTCCACCCTGCCCTACTACACCTGGCAGGAGGTGCAGGCCCGCATTGTGCAGATCCAGAAGGAGCACCAGATCTGCATCCACAAGAAGGAGCTGACAGAGCTGGACATCTATCACCGCATCCTCCGTTTCAAGAACTACATGGTGGCCATGGTGAACAAGTCGCTGCTGCCCATCCGCTTCCGCCTGCCCCTGCTGGGAGACACCGTCTTCTACACACGTGGGCTCAAGTACAACTTTGAGCTCATCTTCTTCTGGGGTCCCGGCTCCCTCTTTGAGAACGAGTGGAGCTTGAAAGCCGAATACAAGCGGGCTGGGAACCGCCTGGAGCTGGCTGAGAAGCTCAGCACTCGCATCCTCTGGATTGGCATTGCTAACTTCCTCCTCTGCCCCCTCATCCTCATCTGGCAGATCCTCTATGCTTTCTTCAGCTACACGGAGATCCTGAAGCGGGAGCCGGGCAGCCTGGGTGCCCGCTGCTGGTCTCTCTATGGCCGCTGTTACCTCCGTCACTTCAACGAGCTGGATCATGAACTGCACTCGCGCCTCAGCAAGGGGTACAAGCCAGCTTCCAAGTACATGAACTGCTTTATCTCCCCGCTTCTCACCATCGTGGCCAAGAACGTGGCTTTCTTTGCTGGCTCCATCCTGGCTGTGCTCATCGCTCTCACCATCTATGATGAGGATGTGCTTGCGGTCGAGCACGTCCTGACCACGGTCACCCTGCTCGGGGTGGGCATCACAGTGTGCAGGTGAGGTGGGTCTGTGCTCCCCCTGTGCTCCTGGCAGTGCTGTAGGGAGCAGTGGGGCTGGCAGCAATCCATGTAGACGTGCTCTTTGCTTGTAAATGGATCTGAATCTGCGCGAGTGAGGGACATGGCTGGGGAGAGGCTGGACCAGGCTGGAGAAAGGGGATAGTAGTGATCCTGGCTGCAGTGGTTGTATGATATGAGGGGCTGGGCTGGTCGGAAGGTTACAGGTGGAGCTGTGATATGGGCCAGTCACCCTGCCCTCCCAAGATGACATCTCCCAGGAAGTGAGGTTAATGCCGTGATGTTTCCCTGTCCTGTCCTGCAGGTCTTTCATCCCTGACCAGCACCTGGTCTTTTGCCCAGAGCAGCTGCTTCGAGTCATCCTGGCACACATCCACTACATGCCTGACCACTGGCAGGGCAACGCCCACCGCTACGAGACGAGGGATGAGTTTGCCCAGCTCTTCCAGTACAAAGCGGTGAGCTTGGCTTAACTGGGGGACTGGGGACTCGCCCCCATCCCTGCAGCAGGGAGAAGCTGCTGGAGAGCTCAAAAGCTCCTGGGCTTGTAGAGGAACAAGGCAGCATCCTCAGAGATACCCTGCCCCAGAAGACAGAGGGCCACATCTGGGGGCTGTCTTTGGGATTGTGGGTTTTTTGACCCTCAAGCTTGTGCTGAACCCCTCATTTCTGTGCTCAGGTCTTCATCCTGGAAGAGCTCCTGAGTCCCATCATTACGCCCTTGATCCTCATCATATGCCTGCGGCCCAAGTCCTTGGACATTGTTGACTTCTTCCGTAACTTCACAGTGGAGGTGGTGGGCGTGGGCGACACCTGCTCCTTCGCCCAGATGGATGTGCGCCAGCACGGCCACCCAGCGGTAGGTCCTGGGCTGCCCACCAGCCTGTCTGGTTCTTTAGACTTTTGAGAGGCCCTAACTCAGCACTCTTGGCACTCACAGCCCAGCCACCCACCTCTTGGAAGAGTGTCTGGGTTTGGCAACACAGGTCATCAGCTCCAGAAGGCTCTTGTGGCCCAACTGCGATTATTGACCAGATGCTTCGGGAATCAGGCTGTGTCATGTCTTTGATGTCATTGCCTGTTTTCACAGCGAAGGGTTCTGCGTCCTCAGGAGAGTGAAATGGGGATATTTGGACATTTAGAAAGTGATCACTAAGAAGCTGACCTGCTTGTGCTCAGGAGAGAAGCAGCCTAGAGGAAATGGGAAGCATTTTCCATTATGCAAAATCTATGATGGAGGGAAAAGGGGTCCATCTGTTTTGTGTGCCTGGGAATTTAGGTTACTTGTCTACGGAAAGACCTCCTAGTGACACAGTCATGAACTAGGAAGGGAGTGAACTGATTGTGGCAGGAAGCTTTTAAGAAGAGTCACTTGTTGACTGTAACTTCCTGCTGTGAGCTGCAGAGTGCAAGATAAGGCATTCAGCTCTGTATTATGTGACTGTTCCCAGCTCCCCAGTTCCCCTGCAGCAATTCATGTTCTGGGATGGAGGTGGAGCACACTGTGCTTGTTGCTTCTTCCCCAGGCTGAGAGGGCTGAATGAGCCTGGGGACTTCTGGTGTAGCACCTGCTACATAGGGAGCCATGGCCTTGCTTGGGCCGGGTGTTGCATGCTTTGCCCAGACGGATTGCAGGACTCCCAGGGCTGGCAGGGTTGTAATGCAGATCCTGTCTCTCATTACGTGTCTGTTGTCCACAGTGGATGTCAGCAGGGAAGACGGAGGCCTCCATTTACCAGCAGGCTGAGGATGGCAAGACGGAGCTATCCCTCATGCACTTTGCCATCACCAACCCCAAGTGGCAGCCACCCCGCGAGAGCACAGCCTTCATCGGCTTCCTGAAGGAGCGGGTGCACCGGGACAGCAGCGTGGCACTGGCTCAGCAGGCTGTGCTCCCTGAAAATGCCCTCTTCAGCTCTATCCAGTCTCTGCAGTCGGAGTCAGAGGTGCCCAGGCTCAGGGCGTGTGGGTTGTTCTTGGGGTGCTTGCTAGATGCTGGCAAATTCATCGTCAGGCCCTCTGGGCAATTTTGCCCTTTTCTGGGGTGTATCTGGGGATGCAAATGTAATAATCAGCGCTATCTGGGACACTTCTGGGTTTCTAGAGAAGGTAACGGGCTGTCCTAGAGCCCTGTGAGTTGGGAGAGGGGCAAGGTAGCTCAGCTCTGTGTTTCTGGTGGGATCAGTCCTCCAGCTCTGCACAGGACAGTGACTCTTTCCCTTTCCACTTTGCAGCCTCACAGCCTGATTGCCAACGTGATAGCGGGCTCCTCGGCGCTGGGCTTCCACATGAGCCGGGACGGACAGGCTTCCCGCCATCTCTCAGAAGTGGCCTCGGCTCTGCGTTCCTTCTCCCCACTCCAGTCTGCCCAGCAGGCTTCCAGTGGCTTCCAGACCTCAGGAAGGGATGGAGAGGGAGCCCAGCCTCGTGGTGCCAGTGCCATGACAGCCTCTGGGTAAGCTGCTGGCTGGAGAAGGGCAGCCAGAGACCTTGGATATTCCTTTACCCTTTGCCCAAACGGCATCCTCTTGTCCTAGATGAATGGTAGCATTTGTCTCTGCAGCCTGGACAGCAAGGGACATTCACAAGCAGAGTAAGACCCAGGTCTAGGTGCTAGATGCCAGGTGGTAAGGCTGGCCCCAAAGGATAGGGTCGAGGTCCTGTTGTTCTCCTATAGGGTACCACAGTGGTGAGAGACTCCCGTGTAGGGAGGAGGCAGTGCCATAGCTGGGCTGGTCACCTTGTGTATTTGGGGAGATGCTGCAGAGAGCCTCTTTGTACCCAGTTCAGGAGCAGATCTCAGTGAGCCTGACATTAGAGTGGAGAGGGGCTGGGCAGTGTGCGGGCCCCTGGGCAGCAAACTCTCCTGGTGTGTTCCATGGCAGTGCTGATGCAAGGACCGTGAGTTCGGGGAGCAGCGCCTGGGAGGGTCAACTGCAGAGCATGATCCTGTCGGAGTATGCCTCTACTGAGATGAGTCTTCATGCACTCTACATGCACGAGGTGAGCAACCCAGAGCTGGGCTGGCCAGAGGAGCATGGAGCAGGGCAGGCAGGACTGGGCTGCCCTGTCTGTTGTGGGGAGAAAAACAGTGTGTATGTCGTGCTGCGGAGAGGGTGTGTTTGGGCATCTGGTGTCTCCCACACAGCTGAGTCACTCATGTTTTGGCCTGCAGTTGCACAAGCAGCATGCCCAGCTGGAGCCCGAGCGGCACACTTGGCACCGACGAGAGAGCGATGAGAGTGGGGAGAGTGCCCACGAAGAGCTGGATGCTCAGCGGGGTGGCCCCGTCCCCATTCCCCGCTCTGCCAGCTACCCCTTCTCCTCAGCGCGGCAGCCTGCCGAGGAGACAGCCACACTGCAGACCGGTTTCCAGCGGCGATATGGTGGCATCACAGGTACGGGAGCCAGGGCAGAGGTCTGAGTTCAGGTCAGAGCTCTGTAACCCATGCCCTTTATGGACTGGCACGAGCAGCCTGCCTGCTGCGAGACACTGGCAGTCCCCCAAGTAGGTAATCTAATGTCTCGCCTCTCTTGCAGACCCAGGCACAGTGCACAGAGCCCCATCACACTTCTCCCGCCTCCCTCTGGGAGGCTGGGCCGAGGACGGGCAGTCAGCGAGGCACCCAGAGCCCGTGCCGGAGGAGAGCTCGGAGGATGAGCTTCCGCCACAGATCCACAAGGTAAGGCTGATGGCTGTGGCTGAGAGGGACAAGGTGTTCTCTGATGCCAGGTTGCGGTGCTGGCAGCTGGTGCCAGTAGGTACCACATTCTCTCTCTTGTCTTGCAGGTATAACCTGGAAGACTGGGGATCTCATGGGGCTTGCAGATTGGGAGCCACCTGCAGCAGGATGTGGCATCGGCTTGATTCTTCTCCTGTCCTGAGTGGACATTTTGTTGCCATCAATTGCCGAAGAGACAAAACTGCTGGGCTGGCGGCTTTGCTGTGGCACCTTGTGTCCAGCCATGTGTCAAGTCAACGCCACTCTGACTTGTTGGGTGAATGCGTGTGTGAGTACATACCTGTGTCCGTGTTCACATCTGTGTCGTCCGTGTTGGAGGATCTCTGCAGAGCCTGTGGAAGCTGATGTGACAGGACTAGCAGTGAGGAGCTGCTAGTGGACTAGTTTGGAGGTGGCAGCAGCAGCTGCTCTTCAAAGGGATGTGAGATGGCATCAGCTCCATCCAGATGTGCACCCGAAGCTGGGACCTGCCCCCAAAATGAGAGCAGGAGTTGTTGAGGGTGGTCTAGCTCAGCCTGTAGCACCACACTGCCCTGCCTGCAGCCCTGAGGAGGTGCCTAGGACCACCACGTGAGTCCTCCCAGAGAGGACCAGTGTTGTGCCGTTCAGCCCAGAGCAGGACAACAGTGGGGAAGTCACCCAACCCACTGCCCCAGCACCCTGCAGAGGAATGGGCCCTGGTGGCTGCTGCTGGTATGAGTACAGGTGGGATACAGAGCTGGTGGGAGCAGCTCTGGCTCGATCCAGGGATGCTGCAGCTCCTCCCTGACTCATGACAGCTGGCCCACTCCCTGCATGCAAGAAAGGGTCACTGGGGTGATGCCTCTGTGCCGAGGCAGCAGCATCCTCCCCATGTGCAGTCCCCATGGGATGTGGGCTACTAGTGGGCCCTCCTGCAGTGCCAAAGAGACCCTAGTGTGGAGCAGCCTGGCGTCTTCCGGGAGTGCTCACAACCCCCTCAGAGCCCACCCTGAAGGTCTTGTGCTCTGTGTGTTGGTTCCTTTTCCCCAGGCACAAAAAAGGCCTTTTTCCCCATGCCCAGGTGCTGTTGTATTGGGTCTGTCCTCCTGATACCGCTGTTCCTGTGGAACTGGGCCTTTCCTCTTCCCAGGCAAAGGCTTTGGTTCATCTCGAATCTGGCCCAGAGGTTCCCAGCTCCTCCTTTCCTCCTGAAACCCTCCTTTTGCTTGCAACACGGTTTCAGCTGCTGTGGAGACCATATACCATGCAGCTGGCTCATGCCTGGCAGAGCAAGGAGGGGCATCCTGAACCCAGAAGGGAGAGGCACACCTCAGCCCAGCCTTGGGATGGTGGTGGGGAATCAGGATCCCAGCTGTGCAGTATGGCCTCAGACAAGACCGTCCCACCATCCTGCTGTTTTCCCTCTCTTCTTTCTGCAGCTTCTGGGGATTTGCATCCCAGCTAACTCCTGCCCACGACTTGCTTTCCATTCCCCTTGCCTCTGGCAGGGGCAGCTTGCTTTTGCCATGCCCTCTGCGAGCACTGCACATCCTCCTCTGCTGTCCCTGGAGTCCGGGGCCATCCCTCTTCTCCTGCCAGGGTTATTGCCCTCTGCCCTTTGAGCCTGGGACAGCTCCAAGCCACCTGCTGCCAGCGCTCCTGCACCCGGGTAGCCTGGGCATGAGCAGGGCTAAGGGGGCTTGCACAGGGTGGGAGGCTCTTTGGGGTGACAGGCTCCCTGTTGCCATGGGGAGGGCTGGGCAGGGCTGGAACTACCACTGCTCTGGGGTCTGTATGAGATCAAACAGAGTGTGCTAAAGCAGAGTTCAGGGTGGGGATCAGCTCTTGAGTGTGGGGTCCTTCCATGGAGAAGTGGCTGCATCTGCTCCACAGCAGCTTCAGCTTGGGGCTGTCATGGCTTGGTGAAAGGAAGCTGAAAGCACATCTCCCAGGAACACAGATTTTCCAGTGGCTTCTCTTGGCACCCAGGCCACTGCCTCCCCTCTTTGGGTCTATGGGACACTGTGTCTGGGCTTCCTAATGGAGTTGCTGCTGGTCTGTACAGCTGACCAGCTGGAGGCAGTGCCCGGGGGCAGTGGGCAACTGGATCTTTGCCTGGGCTGGCAGAAAGGAGAGGCCAGGCATAGCAGGCCCAAGTCTTTGCCGCATGTTTTGCTTGTGTCGTCAGTGTCCCATGTGCATGGCGAGCCACTCTTCCTCATCTCCTCCTGAGATGTGCGGGCGTGGGGGTCCTGGGGAGTGCGGTATTGTACCCCCGTGCCCTCGCTGTACAGCTGTATAGCCGTCTAATAAAGATGGGGTGTATCATCCCTGCCCGTGTCCGAGTCTCCCTTCGCTCTGTGGTACCGTGCAGCCCACCCGGGCCTGGCCTGCGATGGCAGCAGAAGGCTGTGAGGAGCCTGCTCCGGCGGCCCTGGGAGCTCTCAGGAGCGTAGTCCCAGCCGCGGGAGGAAGCAGGGGCTATATTTATCCCCGTGAGGGCCGTGCCCCGTCCTGCCTGACCTCTGGCGGGGGGCCCTGCAGGGGCTCAGGGGGCTATCGCGGCACCGCAGGGCCGGGCTGGCGGCGGCGATAAGCCAGAGCGGGGCGTCTCACCGCGGCCACCGGCCTGGGGGTGCGTCCC
>WEIT01025938.1:170950-183095 GCA_013389985.1 Dryoscopus gambensis | reverse complement strand
CCCGCCCTGCACTGCCGCTGCATCACCCCCTTTGCTCCCTCCCACTTGAGACTGGTCCCAGCTTCACTCTGCCTTCCTAGCCCTGCGGCTCCCGCTGTCCTCATGCCCGAGGGCATCCCCAGGGGCCCAGGTGGCTCTGGAGGGCCCAGTCTAGTGTTGTGCCCCCATCCAGGGCACACAGCAGGTGTGGTGCTCATGGCCATCCCCATGCAAAGCTGGCCCTGCTTGCATGCGCCGCTCTGTGTGTGAGGCATGCAGCGTGTCCTGTGTGTCCCTGTCCAGAGGCATTGCCCCTGCCCCATGAGGGCCCTTGCTGCTTGGCCGTGCCATCCCACTGTGAGTCTCTATGTGCAGCTGCTACCACAGCCCATCCTGAAACCTTGCCTCGGGGTCTCTTCTCTCCACAGCTGGTGACCTGCCAGGATGGCCGTCCTGGGGGGCTACTGTGAGGGCAACAACTCCATCACCCACGCCTGGGTCCAGCAGGGCTTCCAGCCCTGCTTCTTCTTTACACTGGTGCCGTCCGTGCTGCTGAGCGTCTGCCTGTTGCTGGGTGCCCTGCAGTATGCCTGCTATGCCCGCTTCAGCCGTGCCATGGAGCCCAAGTACATTCCCCGCTCCCGCCTCTACCGCGTCCAGGTCCTGCTGTCCCTGTTCCTGGCCCTGCAGCCCTTTGGTGGGCTGCTGTGGCAAGGAGTGGGACTGAGACAGCTCTATGGGTATATGTTGCTGCATGCCTGCCTCTGGGCCCTCAGCTGGGGCTGTGCCATTGCCCTCCTGCAGCTGGAGCACACCCGGGTGCTGGCCCATGACCGGACACGGGGCCATGGCACTGTACTCCTCCTCTTTTGGGCACTGGCCTTTGCTGCTGAGAACCTGACCCTGGTGTGCTGGAGGAGCCCTCTGTGGTGGTGGGCACTGGAGGACACCAACCAGAAGGTGGGCTGGGGGGCTGTGGGCAGGGAAAAGGTGCTTTCAGGGGTGGGAGGGGCTGCTGCCTCACGGTGTGGGGATGGAGTATGCATGTCATGACCTGCCCATGCCCAGGGTGTATACAGTCCTGGGTTGCACCCACACATCTGCCAGATGTTTCAGTCCCAAGCCCAGCTATCACACATCTCTCCATGTCCCCACCCAGCTCAGCTCCTGCTTCTACCTGGCCCAGACCCAGGTGCAGAAGTAGGGGTGTTTGCCTGCTTCCCACAGCTCTTTGCCCCCTGCACCCCTTAGGGTAGGTGCACCTTGAGCCAAAGGGCATGGAGCCAGGAGGCAGGGAGAAAGGAGGGGTCTGGGTGCTGCCTGAGGTGCTGTGCTCAACCAGGGACTCCCACTGAGCTGCCTGGGGTGTCCCCTGGCACACTGCACCCCATCCCCATCCCCTGCTCATTATCTCTCTCAG
Source organism: Dryoscopus gambensis (assembly GCA_013389985.1). NCBI lineage: Eukaryota > Metazoa > Chordata > Aves > Passeriformes > Malaconotidae > Dryoscopus > Dryoscopus gambensis. The sequence continues at coordinate 181,696 of WEIT01025938.1, read as the reverse complement.
ATCATACCCATCCCATGCCCAGGGTTGTGCTGAGGGCCAGCTGAGACACTGAACTCTTACTCTCCATTCAGGTGCAGTTTGGCTTCTGGCTGCTGCGTTATGTCTGCACATTCATGCTCTTTGTCCTGGGCATGAAGGCCCCAGGGCTGCCCCACAAGCCCTACATGCTGCTAGTCAATGAGGAGGAGCGGGATGTGGAAAACAGCCAGGTGAGTCCTGGCACTGAAGCAATTTTAGGATACAGCCAGGAAGGAGCTGAGGATAAAATGGAAATACAGCTGCCCTGGGATCAGCATCTTCAGGAGATGTGGGAGGAGCAAGGTTTAGGGCTGCCCGAGCTCCCTGCTTGCTGTCACTAGGACGCGGCCCTATTTGGAGAATGGAGTGGGCACTCTGGAGTGGGGCTGGTTTTCTTGGGCCATTGCCAGGGCCATTGCCAGCTGCACTGGGGTGCCAGGGCAATGACTCCTAGGTCTGCTCTCCCCCAGCCACTCCTGACTGATGCCGGCAGGACCACCTCCACCTGGAAGGATTTCCGGAGGAAGCTGCGGCTGCTGGTGCCATACATGTGGCCGAGGGGCAACCACCTGCTGCAGGGGCTGGTGCTGTTCTGCATGGCACTCATGGGGCTGGAGCGGGCCATCAATGTCTTCGTCCCCATCTACTACAAGAACATCGGTGAGGCACCTGGAACTTGGTGTGTGAGGCTTGCCACAGCCTCACCAAGTGCTGGGGGGTGTGCAAGTGACCTGGAGGGCTGCAGGGGTTTGGCAGGAGCAGAGCCCAGGGGTCAGGGTCCAGCGCTGGCTGCTGGGGCTGGTTCCCTGGGATGCTCCCTGTCCCTCCATCCTGACCACTGGCACACTTCCCACAGTGAATGAGCTGACGGTGGGCGCTCCCTGGCACACCCTGGCCTGGACTGTCTGCAGCTATGTGGGGCTGAAGTTCCTGCAAGGTGGAGGTGCTGGTAAGGACCACTGGGAAGGATGGGGCACTGATGAGAGATTATATTGGACACATCCTACCAGTACTGGGGTGGCCAGGGAAGTCCATGTGCCCCATCACTGCTGCTCTCTCTTGGAATCAGCAACCAGGGCTGGTCCCAGGTTAGAGAGAGTGAGTGGGCTTCATCCCAAATCTCCCTTTCCCAGCTGGGCTTTCTGCTGCATGCCCCAGTGGGGCTGATCGCAGCTGACCTTTCCGTGTTGCCCTGCAGGCTCCACCGGCTTTGTGAGCAACCTGCGCACCTTCCTGTGGGTGTGGGTGCAGCAGTTCACCAACCGGCAGGTGCAGGTGCAGCTCTTTGCCCACCTGCACGGGCTGTCCCTGCGTTGGCACCTGGGGCGTCGCACTGGTGAGGTCCTGCGTAGTGTGGACCGGGGCACCAGCAGCATCAACAGCCTGCTCAGGTCAGAGTGTGCCCGTGCTGGGTGGGGGGTGGCCGGGTAGCCCCACCGAGCTGGGCTGATGCCCCATCCCCCTTCCCACCCCCTAGCTACATCGTCTTCAGCATTGTCCCCACCATTGCGGATATTGTCATCGGCATAGTTTACTTCACGTCAGCCTTCAGCGCCTGGTTTGGCCTCATCATCTTCGTGTGTATGAGCCTGTACCTGAGTGAGTGGAGGGGTCAGGGTGCAGGGCTGCCAGGCTGCGGGGTGGCAGGAGCCTTCCAAAGCAGCTTCCTCCTGTCCACAGCTCTGACCATCTTCATCACCGAGTGGAGAACCAAGTACCGTCGGGACATGAACACGCGGGACAATGAGGCCAAGTCCCGGGCTGTGGACTCACTCCTCAATTTTGAGACGGTACTGTAGGCATTGGGGGCGTCACTGAGCACTGCTTAGTGCTGCAGGGGACTGTTTGGGTGCTGATACCAGCTCTGTGTCCTATAGGTGAAGTACTACAATGCAGAGAGCTATGAGGTGAACCGCTTTAACGACGCCATTGTCAAGTACCAGGTACGGGGTGCTCAGCACCTTTGGGACCACCAAGGGGGAAGAAGCCAAACCTCTCAGGCACCTGTGGGGATGATGGAGATCACCATGGGTCTGGTTTGGAGGCGGCAGCATCCCAGAGGACTTTGTCTCTTCCAGCTCTCAGAGTGGAAGGTCAGTGCCTCGCTGGGCCTCCTCAACCAGACCCAGAACCTGGTCATTGGCCTGGGGCTGCTGGCAGGGTCCCTGCTCTGTGCCTACTTTGTCACCGAAAACAAGCTGCAGGTAAGGCTGGTGCCAGCCTGTGCAGACCCCTGCTGAAGTGGGGCCCTGGGGCTGGTGGTTACAGATCCCTATACCCTGTCCCTTCCAGGTGGGGGATTTTGTCCTCTTTGGCACCTACATAATCCAGCTCTACACGCCGCTCAACTGGTTCGGGACTTATTATAGGTAATGCTGGGAGCTGTGGAGGTGCCTGGTGTCCCCCTCTCCATGGGTGACTCGGTCAGTATGCGCTCCCCCAAACCCGTCCCTCTGGTCTTTGCCCTCTTCAGGATGATCCAGAACTCCTTTGTGGACATGGAAAACATGTTTGAGCTCTTCCACGAGGAGATGGAGGTGGGTGCCACCTTGCTCTCTGGATCGGCCTGTGGTCCTGCCCTGGGGATAGGCTGGCTCTGAGGCTGCACCTCTCCTTCGGCAGGTGAAGGATGTGGTGAACGCCAGCGACCTGCGCCTGGAGGCTGGGCAGATCGAGTTTGAGAATGTGCACTTCAGCTACATTGATGGGTATGGGGCACTGGGCACAGGGTGGGACAAATCTGCTGTGGGACGTGGCACAGGGCTGTGGGGCCATGGAGTGGCCCTGAGCCCCTCTCATCTCCCTCTCCCAGGAAGGAAATCCTGCAGGATGTCTCTTTCTCTGTGATGCCTGGGCAGACCCTGGCTCTGGTGAGACTAGGATCTTGAGTGTGGGTTCACTGTGGGAGGGAAGGATGGGGGTAGAGAGGCTGGAAAATATGAAGGTGGGAAGGACAGACCCCAGTAGGGCCAGCCCTTTCCTGTCCAGCCCCTGGCCTCCAGCAGCTGAGAATTTGCCATCTCCAAGTCCCTTTACCTTTGTGTGCAGGTGGGACCTTCAGGCTCTGGAAAGAGCACCATCATCCGTCTGCTCTTCCGCTTCTACGATGTGCGGGGTGGCTGCATCCGCATTGATGGGCAGGACATATCCCAGGTGAGGGGGGAGGGCCTCCAAGGACTCGAGGGGACACACCAGCTCATGTGGGCCTCACAGCACTGCTTGGTGCAGGCGCTGGCACCTCCCCAGGGCAGGGGTGAGCGTGCAGCCCCCACAGCCCCTTTGCAGGCTGATGGCTGTGCCACAAGTGGGCTGAATGGTGCGACTGCGGGACCTCAGGCTGAAAGGCTGGGTACTGACCAGGGATCCCTGGGAAGGACTGGGGCACTGTCAGGGCCCCCCACTGCAGGGTGGAGATGCAGCTGAGCCTGTGGTGCAGGGCAACCCTACAGTACACACCTTGCAAGGAGTGGGGCTCATGGCTGAGGGTAGGATTGGGTTTTGGAGGGATCTTTGCGTTGGGTGTGCGCCGACCTGAGCCCTCTCCCCCCCTACTCCCAGGTGAAGCAGGCTTCGCTGCGTGCTCACATTGGGGTGGTGCCCCAGGACACGGTGCTCTTCAATGACACCATCGCCAACAATATCCGCTATGGACGGATCCTGGCCACTGACCAGGAGGTGCAGGAGGCAGCCCGGGCTGCTGACATCCACGACCGCATCCTTTCTTTTCCTGATGGTGAGACCCCTGCAGTTCCCTCTATGTTCCCCTGCCATCCCAGGGTCCCCTAAGACCTTCTAGCTGCCCTCATGGCTATCCTTGGGTGACATCTCCCATAGGGACACCTGCATGACTCTGTGCCTTACTTTGCCTTTCCTTGCCTTCTTTCCAGGGCTCTAGATCAGCCCCTGAACAGGGATGGGCTGGGGCTCCACCACGTGGCTGTGTGGTCACAGCAGGACCTCCCAGGGCAGCAGGTCCCCTCTCCATTTCAGAGGGCACCAGCACAGCATGTTTCTGCTCTTGTGCCTGCAGGATACGACACCCAGGTGGGAGAGCGGGGGCTGAAGCTGAGCGGGGGTGAGAAGCAGCGCGTCGCCATCGCACGCACCATCCTGAAGGGTCCCCACATCATCCTGCTGGATGAGGTAACAGCAGCGGCCCCAGCCCAGCCCTACCCAGCTCTGCGGCAGCCCCAGCCAGCAGCTGCCCACACTGCCTCTATCCCTTCCTCATGCTGTGTGTCCCCTTGCAGGCCACATCGGCACTTGACACAGAGACTGAGAGGAACATCCAGGCTTCTCTGGCCAAGGTCTGCGCCCACCGCACCACCATCGTTGTTGCACATAGGTAGGGAAAAGGGGAAAGGGTTGATCTGGGTGGTGCTGGCCAGACCCCCCCCCAGAGGGGCACACAGACCTGCCTCCTGCTCAGGAGGAGGTGAGAGCCCCTAGGACTGCATCTCCTGGCACTGTGCAAACCCTCAGGAACCCTCTCCCCCCCAAGTCAGGATAACATGTGCTTTTCCCTGCAGGCTCTCCACTGTGGTGGGTGCAGACCAGATCCTGGTGCTTAAGGACGGGCACATCGTGGAGCGAGGGAGGTGAGCACAGGGAGAAGACTGGGGAGGGGATCCCCTTCCTGGCTCTGGGGCCAGCTCAGGACTCAGCAGCATCCCTCCGCTCTCCTCACAGGCACGAGGAGCTGCTGCAGAAGGGAGGTGTGTACGCTGGCATGTGGCTGCAGCAGCAGACTGGGGACGAGGGCGAGAGCAAGGAGCACCATACTGAGAAGCCCCAGGGAAGCAAGAAAGGGTCATGAGCATGACCAGGAGCTCTGCTGTGACACTGACTTGGGTTCAGGCGCCCACACTGCCTGGAAATCTTTTGCTGGCTGCAGGCTGGGGCCCTGCCTGCGCTAGAGCTGCAGGGGCTTGGTTGGACACTCCACTACATTTGTACATGTTTGTTTTGCTGTTGTGTAGTTTCTTAAACCAGGTCCTTCCCAGGTCCATGCCTGTGTGCTCTGGGCAGGGTATGCACCTCTTGGCGGGGGCAGGCAGGGTTAGTGCCTGCGCCCTTGGGTCAGCTGGCAGCTCTGCCACGAGGTTGAGCTCCTTGGGCTTCGGTGGGCGAGGGGCTGAGCAGGCTGTCAGCGCCTGCCCCATCCCCACACAAAGGGCTGAGCTTGGCAGGGGGCTGTACCCCAAAAGCAAAGGAAAAGCAGGGCAGCTGGTGTCCCCTCACCCCTATGTGCCCCTTCACCCACCATCCACAGAGATGTGCCACTCTGGGCTGGACACCAAGTGACTTCTCCCTCAGGTACCTCTGTACCTTGTGCTATGCTTTTATTTTCTCCCAAACAGCACTTTGACAAGTCTCAGCATTCCCTGGACCCAGCCTGAACCCCCGCTTCCCTCAGCTGCTCAGAGCAGGACAGCCCAGTCCTGAGCAGAACCAGGTACAGCCCTGCAGGCAGGAATGGTTCCAGCAGCAGGTGGGAAAGCAGCACAGCTCTGCATGGCTGCAGACCCCCTGCAAGAGGCCAGCAGGACAAATACCCCCACCCCAACCAGGCTCCAGGCTCAGGGCTGTGTTTGTAAGGAGGGGTTCTGTGCTACTGCTATCCAGGAGGGGATCCTCAGCAACACAGCTGGAAGGAGGGAGGTATTCCTACCCCAGCAGCATTTAAACAGGGCCCTGTTGCAGTTTAGGGCAGCCAAGAGCAGCCAGCAGCAGGAAGGCAGGTGCAACCATCCCGTGTGAGCAACACTGGCATTCAAGTCACCACCAGGGTTACGTATTATATTAAACCAGAAAGGAAATGCAGCTCCATTCAGTCTCAGAGAGGTCTTGTGCCCCAGCCGAGCAGGATAAGGCCCAACGTGCTCTTGTGCATGCAAACAGCAGGGAGGCACCAAGGGTGTGGGGAGCAGGGAAGGGGCTGCCTTCACGCTGCTGGGAGGCTGCACGTTCAGCTGTGCCATGCCCAGGCAAGAGACCATCCCAGCCACACTTGTTCTTTGCTGAGGGGCTGGCATGGCCCTTCCCAGAGCATGGAATCCAGCCCCCCGCCACTGCAGAAGGCAGCTACATCCCAGCTGTATGTCTGAGCATGCAGAGATGTCCCCACGTGGCTCTGCTCTCGCCCCACAGTCCCAGCAGGGTTGGGACATGGCTGTGGCAACTGTGGGTAAGTGCAGACCCTGGGCTGCTGCTTGCTTTGGTCAGTGTGTGCCCAGCCTTGTCCTGTACAGTCTTCACCCCCCCAGGAGCATCAGCATTTTGCTGCACTAATTTTATATAGGTACTAGGGCTGAAGTGTCAGTGTATATTTGGTAGCTTACAGCTCCCAGGGAGATGAGCTGTCCTTGGCAAGAGGCTCTTGTTACTAGTGTCCAGGCCAGAACCCCACGGCATCCGTGTGGGAGGCCAGAGCTGCTCCTTGGGTCACAAGCAGGATCCTGTGTCCGCTGGCACACCCTGCCTCACCTGCCTACGACATGCTGCAGTTTGATGGCTTTGAGCTGTGAGCCTGGAACAGAAAGAAGCACACAGTGAACAAGGGAAAAAAGGCTTTTTCCTCTCTCTTATGAGAGGGCACATCTGGTGCTCAAGTTTCCAGAGCTGTGAGCTCAGCAGTGATACTGCCACTGCCCCAGGCTGGGCTGCCCTCCTGGTGAGGAAACCCAGCCTAGACAGAGCCTAGAGGAAGCAGAACCCAGGGAGGCCCCCTCCCTCACACAGCTGGGCCAGGATCAACCCCACGCCAGTGCAGAGCCCATAGCCAGCCTCACTCACCTGCCGCTGCGACTGCTGGTACTCGGCTTCGCTTGCTGACAGCGCCTGGGCCAGTGCCAGATCCTCCTCCTCCTGTGTGCTGCTGGGACAGTGGTGCATTGTGTGCCCCAGCCTCCCTCAGGCTCACGGGCTGAGTGCTCAGAGCCCTTCTGGGTTTCAGCATCTCACTGCAACCCACCAGCACATCTAAGGGCAGGGAGCAACTGAGGATCACTCTGAACAGGCATGGGGCTAGGGAGGGAGCAGAGGATCCAGCCGGAGCTGGCAGCCAGGAATCCAGGCCAAGGAGAGCCATGTTAAGCCCAGTCTGTAAGATGGTGCTTTTAGCAGCACTGGGCACTGTGCCTGGGGACATGAGCTCCTGGCTGTCCTCCATGAACACCCCTACTCCACCTGTCACGCTCCAGCCAAACCCATTAGCTGACAAGTGGTCAGACAATGGTTTGCCCTACTCTGTGTGACAGTCACTGTCCCCTACCAGCACCCCTAGGGCTGAGGGCTTGCTTGTTGAACAGAGTTCCCTCATGGCTCTGGAGTCTTCCTTTTTTTCCCTGTCAGCCACAGAGAGGCATCATATGGAAACACGTGCTGAGAGGAATGTTATCCCAGAGCCACATGATGCTTCCCCAGGCACCTTTCACACACAGGGTGGGTGCACACCACACCACACCACACCACGTGTTTTGGGGCTGTACCTGGGTGGCTGTGCTGAGCTGCGTGCTGACTCTGCCAGGGACATCTCCAGAGCTCGCTGCAGTGCCTCTTCCTCACTCTGAAACAAAACACCTGTCACCAGCTTGGCCAGGGTGGGGGGCAGGGGGCAGCCCTGAAGCACATGTGGCAGGTACAGTCTTTCCTGGCCAAGAGTGGGCAAATCTCCTCTCTCCAGGAGGCCAGACACAGCCAAGGTGAAAAACTCTGTAGGTGTAGCTCTGGAGAAACCTGCAGTGCTCTCCACCTGCCCACGGGGACACATCCCTGCCTGCTAATGCAGGAATATGCCAAAAATACCAGCGGAAGGCAACTTCCAGTCTCCTCCCCCAGCTTTTGCTTGTACTACAGAAAGACAACACCCAAGGAAAATGGCTGGTACACTTAGTCCCTTTGGGGAAAGCTAAGCACCAAGTGCAGCTGAGAGCTGTCACCTGCAGGCACCAGAGTAAGCTCTGATTTCCCACAGAGCATCCAGGATCACTGTCTGCCAGGGAAGGCCCAGCTAGGAGCACAGTCACCTACAGAGCGTGGGCTAGAAAGCACTTGTTGCAGCCACTTCCTAGAGGGCACAGAAACTACCCCAAATGCCCAGGCCAAGCCACTCACCAGCCCGTTCTGCAGCATGACAGCTGGAGGGGAGGTGCTGCGAGTCTGCGATGCAGCTGCTCTGCCTCCCCTGCAAACAGAAGAGAAGCTGGGTTATTGTCAAGGCAGGGAGCCCTGGTACAACTATCAGTCCTGCTGAGGCACAAGAAGCAGGGAATTGTCGCTCTGGTGTTCCATAGGCAGCCAAATTGAGCCTGCTCATGCCCACCTCAGAATTACAATTCAGGCCATCACCTTACCTGGCAGAGGCTGGAGAAGAGGAGCTGTCTGCTGGCCGGGCAGCTCCGCTGCTCGATGCAGTGACTATTCTGGAGGAGGATGCCTGGGCTCTGGTAACTGCAGCATGCCTAGGACAGACAGAACACCTGTGAGAAACTGTTTTACCTTCATGAGCAATTCCTAGGCATCGACCACCTTGGGAGATGAAGCTGGATAAGCAAGACACCTGTCTGGCTCCTCTTCCTGCCATGTTGTGGCTGTTACTCCCAAGAGTTTCAAGTTCTTTTTTTCCCCCTGAAACCCTGTACCAGGATAGGCAGAAACCATTGGCTACAGGATAAGGGGTTGGGGAAAGAAGCAAGAGCAAAGCAGTCAACAGACAGTATTGACAGCTTTTGCTGCAGGAGAGACTGTGCGTACCGCTGTGCTTGGCGCTGCTGCAGGACAGCCCGGCACACAGGGCAGGGTGTGTGAGAAGGCAGCAGTCCCAGACAACGGGTCAGGAAGAGCTGGGCTTCTTCCCTGTCCCCATCTGGCAAACACAGCCCCACCCCTGCCAGACTGTCTGTTCCTAGGCTCTCACCCTGCTTTGGAAAGTGGACGCCCCGCCCCACTGCAGTCGTGGTCCAGGGGGTGCCGGTGCTTGAGGCAGTAGTTCTTGTGGCACTGGTCACAGATCACCTTCATCATCTCCTTCTGCTTGCAGCCAGGCTTCAAACACTTGTTGGTGAAGATCTGAAAGATGACGTGGCAGTGGTGAAAAGGAGCATGTGCTGCGAGGCTGGGGCTGTCCCTTCTCTCCATGCCAAGCCCTGGGCACTGACCAGTCTTCCCCACCAGTGTATCTTCTGCAAGGCCCTGAAGTTTGTCTCTGAATACTGGCTTTCTTTAGATAGTTCATTAGTAATTCAGTCTTCAGTCTCCATAGACAAGGGTCTCCACAATCACAGAATGCACAGCAGGAGAAAGTACCTTGCCCAGGGACTCCTGCCTTCCCACCGCAGTGGGGACAGCCCAGAGCATTCCAGCTGGTGCCGGGCTGGCTTCCTGCAGGGCCAGCTCCCTGCAGCAATTTCATCTCCTGACAAGAGGGGGTAGCTAATTGCTGACTGCATTTTCCTAACAGCAGCATGCAGTTTCCCATCCTTATATCCCAGGTGGCTGCCCAGCCCCACTCCATTACCACGTTGGTCCCAGACTGCCTCCACAAAGCCCTGCGGATGCGCACACCTCCAGCTCACCAACCCTCCCTGACATCAGCCGGTGCCAACAGAGAGCACCGGCCAGGGCTGAATCTCTGTTGTTTCCATCCCATTCCTGGGCTCTGTCAGAGACATGGCAGAGCCACACGGTTCATACCTTGCGCTTGCGTTGTGCAGGGTCAGACTTGCAGTCACGGTCAATGTGCTCACCCACCACAACATCAGGCATCTCCCCCCGCCTCACAGGGACCGGGGTGTTGCAGAGGGGACATACTGGGACTTGCACATCCTGCAGAGACAACAAAAAGGAGCTGGGAGCAGGTAGCTGGGCAACCTGGAGTGCTGCACAGTCATCTCTCTCCCTTTCAGGACCTGCCTACCATGGCTTCCACAGCTTCAGCTGCAGTTTGAGATCCTGCTCATGAACCTCCAACAAGCTTGCACAGCAGGTGCAAAGGCACAGACATACACTCTGGGAAGGGAAGGTGGTATGGCTGGGAGATGCCCAAACCATTTCACCCAGCGGGAGAGGGAGTGCTGGATGTTTGTGGCGCTGAGATGCAGATCCTGGCTTTCAGGGACACCTTCAGATTCAGTACACGTCCCAAGGGGGACTGCTCAAGTGACCAAAGTCACCACAGATTATTATGACCACTGGCTAGAAAAGCTCAGCAGCTCCATGCAGGAGGGTGGACAAAACCTGCTCTCTGCACTCACCTTCTTGTAGGCAGAGGTGCAATCGTGCTGGGCATAAGCAATGTGGTCGGTGCAGAAGATCTGCTCGCAGGCATCGCACTTCAGGGGAAGGAAGTCTAGGAGCAGGGATATGGCACGGGCAGAGAGCACGGAGATCAGCATTGCCCACCCGCAGCCCGGGGGCTTCCCCGACTTCCCGAAGGCACAACAGTGACCCGCGGCAAAGCCAGGGCTGCACCTCTCATCGCCCAGCAAGGAAACAAAAGGCCTGCAGATCCACAGCCACGTCTTCAGAAATATCCAAGGCTCCTCCTCAAAACGTGCCGTCCCCGAGATCAGGACTAGCACCCTGAATCACTCCGAGCTCCCGTGGGCTGCCAGCCTCAAACCGGTTGGAAGCGATGCTGCCACAGCCGCCACGGGCTGCGCCCCCCGGGACACCCGGGGTACAGACGGGCCCCACCGGCCCCGCCGCGTGCGGCCTCCCCAGCCTGCA
>WEIT01025938.1:156339-170641 GCA_013389985.1 Dryoscopus gambensis | reverse complement strand
CGCCCCGAGGCTCCGGGCGGCCCCCCACCCCTCCGCATCCTCTTCCTCCGGCAGCACCGCCGGGACCCGTGGGAAGACCGGCTCCAGAGACCCGCCCCGGCGCGGGGGGAAGGCTCAGGGCAAGGCGGAGTTCACGAGGGCCAGCGCCAGAGCCATCCTGCCCTGCCAGGCCAGCAAGCAGTGTCTCTGCCCCCATGGGACAGCTTGAACTTTTCCCTCCATCCTTCCTCCCCTGCCCCAAGGGACACAAACGACGGATCCTGCCGTGTAACAGAGCTCCTGGCTCTATTCCAACCACCTCGGAGCCTCCAGGTGCCATGCTATGATGCCCAGCAGAGCACAGAGAGGGTGCTAGAAGGATCAGTGGTGCGGAAGGCAGGAGATGCCACGGCAGCAAGAAACTGGAGTACTGAACAGGGCCAGGAGTGAATTTCATTGATTGCAAAAAAATCAACTCCACAGCCACCCAGTAACAAAACTCAAATGAGACAGGGAAAAAAAGCAGGTATCGCCCAACACCCTGTTCCAGCAGTGACACAAAAGACAGTAACAGTCTGCAGAAGGGGTCTCTTTGCACAATATCTGTCTGCCCTTGTCCCCTTACTGCTACCCTCTGCTTCAAAGACCCCTTTCCCTTTGCTAGCCCCTGAGAGCCACATTTGACTGTGCACCCCATCCCTCCCCCCAGACAAAACCAATGAAAGTTAAAATTATTTACACTTTTAGCCATTTAAAAACCCAATAAAATAAGATTGCATATGTCCTATTGGGGATGTGGGTATTAGCAGCAGCTACAGCTAGCTCGGTACTTTGCGTGCAAAACGAAAGACAAACAGAAGACAGACCGAAATACTGCACCATTACTAGGAAGCGTTTGCTGGGGTTGGTGTTTCAATTGTGGCATAAGGCTTCTAGGAGCCGGCTCCTCCCCAGCTGCAGGGCCTCCTGCTCAGCCAGTGAAGGCCAGGCTCTAGAAGGATGGAAAGGATTCATTATTCCAGACACAGCACATTAACACTGACGCGTTTCCATCCCAGTCAACACAAACATCTAAAAACCCACTGTACGTTCACTGTGTGAGTTTTTCCTTCTTTCCAGTGATGATGGAGGAAAACAGGGTGCACAAGTAAGACCTAAGACATAGATGCTGCTGTCATCACTGCCTCCTCTTCATCTCCTTGCTTTGGCAGCTCAGCAAGCGTGGGAGAGGAGGAAGACAAAGCAGCCTCTTGTGCCTCCTGCTCCTCTCCGAGCCCCAGCTCTACATCCATTTGCTCCAGCTCCCCCTGATCCAGTAGCTCAAAGTCATCTGCTTCCTCCTCATCCTCCGGTGAAGCTTCTGTCTCTGTCTCCACCACTTCGCTCTCTGACAGGTGTGCTTGGAAGCTCAGTTTCTCTTCAGGCTCGGTGGGGAGGAACTCGGAGAGGGAGGGCCCCTCACTGGCCTCTGAGGACCGCAGGAGGGCAGAGAGGGTGTTCTGCACCGCTGTGGTGATGGCAGTGGTGACGATCTCCTCGCTCAGCGTGTTAATGCAGATGCCCAGGCCTGGGGCAGGGACAGTCTTTGGCTCTGCACTGCTTCCTGCTGCTTGCCCGCTCCCATTGAAGTGCGTATTTACAAAATGGAGAGGAGACGCAAGGCGAAGGATGGAGAGGTCAGAGTCCGCAGCCTCTTTCTCTGCTGAGTCCAGCTCACAGGCAGCGTGTGCAAGCTCAGGACCCAGAGGCACACCAAATGCGTCTTCATCGCTCTGTGGTCCTAGATCTCTGGAATGATATTCTTCCACGGATGGAAACTCTGCCAGGTCCTTGGAAAACGACTCCTCTGGCTCACTGTGCAGGCTCTGCTGATCCAAGTCTGAAAGGCACCAGCATTAAGGTACAGGTTCCCTCACCATGACCTCCCACCCACCTTCCCCCAGCTGACACACCACAGCTGACTTTCAGGTACCTTCCCTATCCTTGGAGCACAGCAGGGAGAGGTCTGCAGTTATTTCCTTCTGCCAGTGCCATGATTCACGTGGAATGTTTCTTTTGTGATCCTGTTCTATGTGCTCTGTGCTCAGAGAGGACTTCCTGCTCCAGCTCACACTCTCTGCATCTAGAGCCCCCCATTAAAACCCCCAAGGTCAGGGAAACTGTGCTCACAGCACGTCACCTGCCTGCTCCTTCCCAGACACCCAAGTGGCCACATCCGAGTGGTTACCTCCATGTTCCTCACTACTAACCAGTCCTTCTCTGAGCTAGTAGGTCTGGCAGGGTGGGGTGTCTGACCTGTTTCACCCAGCACCATATATGAGTGTGTGACTATCCTGTCCAGTTATTTCTGCGGGAATTTGTGGGTGGCTCTGCTCTCTTGCTGGAGTCACAAGATGACATTGCTTTGTGGGGCAGTAATTAGAGGCAGATGTCCACTCAGGACCAGCTTATGATCAGCCATGAAGTCAGGGCATGATGCACTGCTTTTCCTTCCTCCTTTCAATGCTCTTCCCATGCAAATAGCTGGGTTCTCTCCCTGTCCTCCCATTTGCAAGACCCATTGTTCTGGGCCAAAACACCGAGGATAAGGGGGCAGCAAGGTATCCCATCATGTACCTTCAGAAACGTCCGTCAGCTGTGGGGTGGTAGCCCTTGAAACAGAAAAGCCCCCACTCTCCAGGATAGAAGCCTCCTCATCAGAGAGCTCAGAATCTGTGATTGACAGTGCTAGGGCAGTTTTCTTCACATCCACCTGTATGGGATGAAGGCAGAGAGATAAATTCCTGTGTGTCAAAGTACCAGTGCTGCCTATGGGCACCTCCAGACCTTCCAGGCAGAAGTCCTTGCTGGAGGAACAGTATGCTGGCAAAGTGCTCCCTGCACTGGTGGGAAGGGCAGTCTCAGCTCACTGGCCTTCCTGCAATAAATCACTGCCCAAAGCTTTGCCTGCTCTCAGTGAAGAACACAAAAGAGGCAGCACAAGATGGGATGAGACTGTAGAAGTCTCAGACAGCTTTGATCCTTCTTCCTCTCCTGTGATCACCAAGGAGAACACCCCTTTCCCTTCTGCATTCACACCGAGTGCAAGGAAGCCTTCTACAAGTAGCAGTGGTTCAAGTATCCACATTCCTCTGGAAACAAGCTTCCCACCTCACAGCCCAGCTACATGCCCAGAGTTGTGTAAACAATGATGCTTCGTTTGTTTCTGCTGCGTGAATATAGAAAGGTCACACACAATATGTCTGACAGCAGAGAACTGTGTAAGAGACACTAGAGCTGCTCAACTCCCTTTTCCAGTCTTGAGGAGCCCCTGCACATTACACCAGGGGTGTTCATTTCTTCAGGAGACACCCACATTCTCTGAGCATGAAGCATAACCATCAAAGTAATTCTGAGGTCAGCAGGAGGCTGGGGCATGGCTGGCCGTGTCCTGCTATCGCGTCACCAGCTCTGTGGCAGCAAATTCTCAATACCCAGATTGGAAACAATGGCCTTCATCAAACACATGCCCTTCTCCCCTTAGAATTCTGCAAAGAAGTGACCAATTCCTCTGCTGTGTTATCATTGCTGCTGAACTCAGACCACCCCTTGGCTCTCAAGCTGCTATAGACCAGACAGGAGGGACTGTTGATTAGCTCCTGCTAATCTCTTTGTGCTCTTACCACTGGAGAAAAGCCGGACAGCTCTGCTTCACTCTCACTCTCTGTCTCTGCTGTTGGCTCATCACCTGCTGCAGGCTCGCTCTTCCCTTGTCGCTCTGTCAGAAAGAGAAGAAAGGCTTTATATGACACTGAAGGAATTTTCTGCCTTTATACATCACTTTCCCCTACTTCTGCTACCCTGTGAAAGTGCACAGGGTTCCTGGAGACAAGCATAATCTGTTGCTCTCATGTGCTGTTCTCAGGATCACTTGGGAGCACACAGTTGCTCTCCCCATAACCCTTAAGTTTCCACCTCTTTTTCCCTACTCCTCTGCAGCCTTTCACCACACAGTGTTGGCAGACATGGCCTCCTATTGTCCTTTCTCTAGGGCTCCACCCTAGGAATACAGCCCCAAAAAAAGCCAGAGAGAAGGTGGGTCCTTACTCTTCTTCTCATGCTTGTGGTGCAGTGTCTCTGCCTTCATACTGTAGTCCAGTTTCATCAGGACAGGCTCCAAACGTGTGTACATCCTCTGGATTAGCTCATGGTAGACCACCAGAGGCCAGAGCAGAATGCTGAGCACTGTGGACATGGAATGCAGGGAGTGTGAGACACAGACCAAGCACAACCAACTCTTCCTGTGGTGCCACTGAGAAAGTCTGCATCAAGGGAAACACATTTCAATGGCATGTGCTTTCCCATCTGACTGCCTAAAAATCCTCATCCATGGCTCTTCTTACTCATTGCAAAGCTGCTTCATTACCCAAGTTTTACTGCCAGATCTCAGATAGAATATAGATTTATGTTAAGATGAAGTGTAAGCCCTTCTCTTTAGCCACTGCACCCCAGCCCCAACATGCAAGAGAAGCCCTGAAATGAGCTTAAATGAGAATTAAAACTAAGTATCACCAAAATTTTTATAAGAGTAGCAGCATAGAGGTCATATGTAGATGCGCTCACAGCAGAGCGCCAGAACAGTTATTAGGGACTCACGATGCAGTGAAAAAGGTCTATTTACCCAACATGCAACTTTGTTAACAACACTCCCGATATAGATTTGCCCGTGTTAGGAACTGAGGGACTGTAGCTTCCTGCTCCCCTGGAGCCTCGGCCAGGAGAGCTGCAGCTGTGGGGAACAGAGGGCACCAATGTTTTAGTCACGGCTCCCTCTCCTGCCTTTGCAGTCATACTGCATGCACTTAGAGAGACTTCCTGGAACACATTCCCTGTATATTGATTCATCATCTAGCACGGATCCCCTTGAGAAAACTACAAATCTGCTTTTACCAGCCTATCAACAGCACAGTTAGGTCATGTCTCAGTTTAAGTCAGACAAGAGAGCTGCTTATACTCACAAATGATGTAGGAGATCATTATGCCTGGAACATAGTGTCCAACTACAGCCAGAATCAGGCAGCCCGAACACACACTCATGCAGAACTGAAGGAAGAGAGAGGAACAAACAGAAGTGACAAGAGGCAGAGATACATCTATGCAACCAATGCCAGAAACCCAGTTAGTGCAACATGAGGGATGGTCCTAACCAAGTCAGTCAGCCAGCTCTGCACCAAGTACATTCGGGTGCTGACAGTCACAACTCGGACAGCTCGGCTGGGTTAAGCTGTAAGCATTAGAGGTTCAAGCACAGGATGACCAAGGTAACCCAACGCCCCAATAAAACAAATCAAAACTTTATCAGACAGTTCTTTATGAAGTAAATTACATTCCTTGAGGATAGAATGGGATATTGCAAATTGCCACTTGTACATCTCCCCTGTGAAGCTCAGCACTTCAGCAGAAAACTGTCCTGTCCCGACAGAGACAGGAACCTGTTACAGAGTCACCAGATGCTGTGCCACTGCTGTGCCATAAACCAGCTGGCCATGCTTCCCATCCAACCAGGACCTTCCTCCTCTGAAAAAAGTGAAGTATAATGGTGCAGCCCTGATGCCTTGTCTGACATTCTCCTGAGGCTGGGGGGAAAGTAAGAATAGACAATCTGCAAACCAAGGCATGGGTTCAGATATGGACTAAATCCAGCAACTAAGAGTTTAATTCATAATGGAGAGGGTCTGCAAAAGCTAAGGTTCCTCTATGGGCTTTGCTCCCAATGAATTTTTCTTTATGGGCATCTTTGGACCTGGTCTTCTACTCCCTGTGGCTGGGACAGAAAAGGCGTAATAAGCAGTGTTAGAAATCTACTTCTTTCAGCACACTGAACCCCACGAAGCCTGACACAATCCTAGTGGTTGGTGGTCTGTCCCACTTTTTGTGATGCTAAGCCAGCTCCTGTCTATGAACCCTTTCCAAACAACATACATCACAGCCATTAGAACATGTTTAGTGACAAGTTTCCATGCACTCAGAAACAGCGCTGTGTTTGGACTCTGTTAGCTACAATCTTGGCTAGTGAAACAGGACCATCGTAAGAATGGAATCCTTGAAAGGGCCAGAGACTGTAGGCTTCCCTTTTTTTCTCCCCAGTCCCAATCTAAGAGCTTCCTTTGCACACTAAGAAAGGAAACTAAGCACAGCAAGCCATTCACAGGAGGGGTTAAGTTCAGCTCCAGTTTACAAACACTGGAAGTCAATTACTCATTATTTAAACTTCCCATGGCATAGAATCTACAAGGAATGAACAGCAAATATTGGATAGGGATAGCAATTGTAAAAATATTGAATTTACATTCTTCCATCTCTTAAGCCACTAGTCATGGAAATAAAAGCCCCTGCACAGAAGAGTAGGTATCTCCAGCTTACCTTGGCAGGATTTTGCCTCTTGTACTGTAGCAGTTCCTGCAGGTACAGCCTGAAGGTGACCCAGCTCTCTGCCAGACAGTGGCACAGCTCAGGGACACTGAGCAGGTGAGGTTGTGCCCCTGAAGTCACCCCCTCACTAGAGACAGACAAGAGCAAGAAGACAATCTTTGAACATGGTCTGTTTTCCTGGGGGGGGAGGAACAGCTGCACCAGGAAGCAGAGTTCCCTACCAAAGGCTTGACAATTATGACTGCATCTTCAACTGAACTATGGAAGATGCTTGATTTGGAGACAGTTTTTCCCTTTATCAGAAAGAAAGTCAAGAGACACCTGAGCCAAGCAGCAGCAGATACCATGCCACAGATTCCCCATGCCACAAGCCCAAGATGCAAAGCAGTTTACTCAAAGCCACGCAGACAGAAGCACTGGAGGTGGAACTAGTTATGTGGCCTCCTCTGGCACCAAGTCCAAGGTAGCCAGAGTGTGGTGCTCAGACCTACAACCACGGCCGAGGGTGCAAGCTATGCCACCAGAGAGAGCACGTTCAGCCTGCAGAAGTCAGTCTCAGTGATTTCCTTCCCACTGGAGGATTCTTAAAATTGTTCAGGACAGATCCAGAGAAGAAACCTAAGAGTTTCTAACATCAGAAGTACTTGAGCTTTATTGCTACTGAAAGAACAATTCCCCAGAGTCTCAAACTGTGGCTCCTGAGCTGATAAGCAGCTCCCAGTGCAGAAGTCGCTAGCAATGTTTCACAGCAGGAGCCATGCAGTTTATTGACAACAGAAAAAAGGACAGGTGAGATCACCATACTAAATTAAGGCTTCCTCACTCTCCCCACTCACCAAGGAACACATCTGTGAGCTTACCTCTCTCCTCCTGGCTCCTCTGATGGCTGTGCTGTAGAGAGAACATAGCAGATTAGTCAGCCAAGTGAAAAATACAACCCGATATTTTTACCAGTTGAACAGAGCAGAGCTGGAGATGTATCATCCTTAGCTAGGGATGCACCCTGGGGACCTTCCTTGTGTTCTCATGCAAGCAGGAATCACTGGCTTGGAGCCTGAGCTCCAAAGGCTTTAGCAAAGGATACCTGGAGACTTGGAGCAGCAGAGCACTGATCTCTGGGCACCCCAGCACACCTTGCAACCCAACACACACTTGGCAGGACACTCATATCTGAGGTGTATCCTGGTGCTAACATGGGGCTCTCTGCTACACGGATCATGCAGCTTTTCCTGGTGTCCCACATATCTAGGCAGTGCCATTCCCACAGCAGGTGCCAGCACTTGTCATTCACAGGGGGCTGCCAACACAGTTTTGGAGCTGGGCAAAGCTTCAGCTTCCATCTCGGAGCTAAACATGGCACCAGGAGGTCTGAGCTGCATTTCCCACTGACCAGCCCAGTCCTTGGCAGGATGCTGTGTACAAATACCAGAGATGTCCCCGCTGTCTCCATCCTCTCCAATGGAATTAAGTAACAAATAGCAGTCTTGTGCATAATTTTCTAATTATAGGGCTCTTTTATATCCCCTGACAGCCTTTTGTGCCAGGCACAGACATAACTATACTCCTAAGGTCTGTCGCTCTGTCGCTCTGGATAGGAGCAAGGGAAAGGCTCTCTCATTCCTCTCTGCACTGAACCCAGAGGTGATTAAACAGTGACTTAGTTCATGCAGTACTGAAGAGAGGAGTGGTATTTCAATAGCAGAGGTCATGTAGGATTACGCTCTGCTTTTAGATACACTGTGAAAAACAATTCTACGGCAACTGAAATTCACGAGCCTGGTTGCTGACGGATTTGGATATCCTGGCAAGCTGACTGGTGTCTCAGGATGTACAGGGCTCAACCAAAGCTCTTCTATCAACACAGCCTTTGTAGGTCTCCTGAGTTTAACAATGCCCTGCTCGTGCTGTGATAGCTCATTGAGGTCCTACCCTCCTGTACCAGCCCGCCCATTGTTCTAGAGCTGGCAGGGACTGATGTATCTTTGATGCTGTCTGACCAGCAGCAAACTCGGTGCATGAGGTTATAACCCTAACCCTGTCCCCCACACTGCATGTCACCATGTAAACAGAACTAAAGTAAAGGAGGAGAGTTATCTTCAGAGACCAGGCTTATCGTTAGAAACGGGTTAAGGAAATGCAACGTGTGCAAAAAGGGGTTTGAATCCTCCCTGGAGTCACCAGCCAGGCACAAAGCCCACGAGCAGCAGTGACTCCCTCAGGCAAACGCATCGAAGAGGTGAACAACCATCACTGCAATCACCCAGTGAGACTTCAGACTCCATCCAGCTCAAGCCACAGAAGAGACCAACTGCTTGTAGCAGCCCTGCCACTGTTCTCCCAAGACACAGGACGTTGGGCCAAGTCTGCCAGACTCCTCCTCCCGCTGCAGGCACTGCACCAGCCGGCTCGCACAGTGGAGCAGGAGGCCAATCACCCAGGGAGGAGGCAATTCTTTGAGAGCGTGACCCAGATTTCCAGTAATCAGGCCTGACAAGAGGAGTCAACTGCTCTCAGACTGGGCTGCCCATTCGCTCTTCTGCCCACAAGCATTTGGCATGGCGGCTGGGGCAGCTCACAGAGGGAGCTTGGGCTGCAAAGCGAGTATTATGGATGCAGCTCGACCCCCACAGGGCAGCTGCTTCCCTCCTGCAACCGCCATTGCTGTGTTCTGTTATTGTGCTCAGGAATCTAAAGCTGCTTAATCGCTGCACGCAGAAATCCAGCTCTATCTCTAAGCCTCATCTATTACCTGCGCTAAATCACCAATCACATTACATCTGGCACTGGCCAGTCCGTGAGGGCTGGCTACACCAGCTGTACAGTGTATCAAACGAGGTGCTGGGATGCTCGCCACCTCTGCTGGACAGATGTGCCAGCAACACAGTCAGTGGGATGGCACAGGAACCCCACTCCTCTCCGACTGGTTGCAGTCATCCAAGCCATCCAAAGCACGCCAGCAGAGGGAGTGAAACAATTCTCCTCAGTTGATCCTGAAGGTTTCAGAGACACTTTGGGGAGCAGAACATCTCAGCAGGCTGCAGGGTCTTCACATGATTGCAGCTATCCAGTAAAACACAAGCTGTCTTTAAGATCAACAGTACATTGCTTCCTGTAGTAGAGTAGTCTGCCTGCTGGCCATCGCAAAGCATTGGAGTCTTACACCAGGTGCAAGAACAGCCCAACCCCAAAAAACCCAGAGCATTTCCAATAGGAAATGGTCCATTAGTTAAGGCTTAACTCCAACCTGTGCTGAAATACAAGGAGGACACCCAGAGCTGGCCTCGGATTATCAATAATTGGCTGAAATCTTTCTGTCAGCATTTCACACTGGACTGTGGATTAATACAAATCATTTGACATACACCAGACTCTTTTGCGAGCTCAGACAGCCATGCAGGAGTTTAAGTTACACGTTGGTACTGACAAATTATTGCAGATGGATTCCTTGGCTCTTACAGGTTTTCAATGCTTCACCAACAGACATTCTTCATCTGTACGTAAACTTTAGCTAGAAAGCAGAGGCCCTTTTTAAGGAGTACTAGCACTCAATTGCAGTGAAACTTTTGTTAGAGCTCTCCCACACTGCACTCTCCTGCACTGACCAAAACATAGCTGTCAAACAGCAATGCTACAGGAAACATTCCTACTAGATACCCATTTCAGGAGAAATTAGAGATGCTTCCTAAGTCCTTAAATAACATTTAAGTAGAACTCCATGTAGATACTGAGAAAATACCCTGCACGAGAGCTGAAAATATGCAGTCCCTTCTGAAAGGACCTAAAAAAGTTGCACAGCTTGATGCTATTAGTGTGACCCTTGATCACAGTGTGTGAGTAACTGCAAAATATATGCTGAGGTTTTAGCATTCCTTCAGAAGTCATCTCATAAGCAGCCATCTGAGGACATACGTGCTGACTCTTTTGTGTACGTGCCGATGCTTGAAGGTATGGTACTGACCCATCTCCCAGAACTCCAGAAAAGGCTTACAGGAAGCACTAAGGAGGTAAGCCACAAAGCTACAGCTCTGCTTCAGCAGGAAGTGAGAGCCAAACAAGAACCCTTAAGTGTTCAGAAGTACCAATTCAATGAGAGGCCCCTCAGGAATGCAGAGCACCACTCCTTCCTTGCGGAAGCAAAGGAAACACGGTCCAGTGGACCATGTCAAAATCAAGGCTGTGACCTAACCAGGCACATCAGAAAGGTGTCCCTGTTCTCTGCTGTCAGCAGCAGAAAAGCAGCAAGGAGTGAAATATGTGAAGAACACTGAGGAGAGGCGCAGTGGGATGTGCACCAACTTCTAGCAGAGCTGCTGGCATAGGACGAGCCTAAGCCCTGGTGTTTTCTTTGCTTTTCTTTTTTATTCTTCATGGCTCTGCATCATATAAATTGATTTCAGTATGAATTTCCTATTTCTTCTATGACAACACAACTTTTACAGGCCAAGTACTTGCTGGAATGATTCCACCCCCACCTGCCTCAATGACACCATTCTGTACTGGACACAAGGTTTTTGCATTTCTGGACACGTTTCAAGTGAGATGGTTTGGGTTGGCTTTAAACTATTCCCTTAAAAAACCAATGTGAATAAGCAGGAAATTAAATTGGCCAGTTTAACTGCCTGGTTACCTGAACCACACAAAGCAAACAGTTTCAAGACTACAGCGGTAACATATCTAATCTTATCAGGATTTCTGTGAAAGCATCCTTTAAGTCAGTACCCTTTTAGGTCAAATAAAGGGCACCTTACAAACACACATATAGAGAGGCTTTCATTCAGAAACTCTCCCTAGAGTAGAGGGGCAGGGATGGAGGGCCCGGAGCTGCCTTTGAACAGTAGCAGTAGATACAGTAGGCAGGTCTGGGTTCCGTCATTTAATAAACTCCAAAGAAGTAGGCACTCAAAGCAGACAGCAGCCAATCCATGTCTATCATCTTTATAAGACTATTCCTCTTGCTGCTTTTGTGTCTAATGTTGGCACAGACATTAATAAATGGGAAAGATAAGACAGGTGATCAGACTCACTGATTAGCTGGAGATCAGATGCTGTTC
The DNA here is from genome assembly GCA_013389985.1 of Dryoscopus gambensis. Classification (NCBI taxonomy): domain Eukaryota; kingdom Metazoa; phylum Chordata; class Aves; order Passeriformes; family Malaconotidae; genus Dryoscopus; species Dryoscopus gambensis. Next base: position 159,200 of record WEIT01025938.1, on the reverse strand, counting down.
AGTACAGGTACAGTACACTAACTGTTGCTGCTGTCAGACCTCATCATCCACTCTGCTACCTGCCACAAGAAGTGGCTCACATTTGCTCTGCTTCTTTCAGGGTATAAGGCCATGCTGAACTTAACTAAAACCAATACACTTCCATCCCCTCCTTTCCTTCCCTCAGCTCAGCTGGCCATATGTGCTCAGACTTGAGATGATCTTTTTGCCACATTTGCAGGAGAGAAAGGACACAGAAGAAACACATTATCTCTGTCACTAGCTGGGCCCCTTAGTCACTCTCAAAATGAGCCACTCCCAAAATTTCTCAGCACCGGGAGCAATTCTCCCCCATGCCCAGAGTATTAGGATACATCCTAATCCTCTGACACAGATAAGATGCAGCACCAGTACCTGGGCCTGCAGTTAAAATAGGAACAGGGCTTACATGACCACTGAGAGAGCCCAGGAAGGGCCATAGCCCAGCAGCTGGTAACACTAGAACTGTGTCACTATCTACAGTGCTAATCACATACCTGAGAAATCAAACAGGAACCTGGGTTTCCACTTCTCCAACAAGAGGATGCCAAGAAGGGACATGCTGAGGAGAAAGAGGGGTCTCAGGGAGGTGGAGGAAAACAACCTAGAAATCAAATGAGAACTTGTTAGGCATTGAAAAGGGAGCAAATTACTGCTCTTGATGAGCAAATAGATATGGCACAAAGCAGAAATATCCAACTGCTATGGGCTACTGTAGCAAGCATTGTACTCTGCAGACACCCACCCACACCACAGCACGTTCTCAAATGGTGCCTTTGCCCACCACCATACAGCTGACTCCCTGCCATCTCCCAGCGCTCTCCTCCCCTGCTTCTGAGCTCCTCCCTAGGTTGCAAAACAAAGCTAATGCTCCCTTGTACAAGTCTCTCCAAAGCCTCAAGGTGGAGGCTCTAGATAACACAAAGACAGGCTGCTGTAGCAGAAAACTGTTTGCGACTCAGCCCATTTGCTGAAAACCTACATCCCATTTGTCATGGCAAGGTCCAGCATTACAGGCAGGTAATGCATCTTGCCATTCTAGTTGCTCATTCTCTTATCACAAACCTCCCCCCATTTCACCAGAGCCTAGCCAGCACTTAAACGGTTTAGTTGCTCACTTGACTTTATCATAAAACCTTTCATGTCCCTCATCCACACACTGGCTCAAGCCACTTGCCAGCTCACACAATACTACTCCCACACAGCTGGGCAATGCCACTCAAAGGGTTTATCGCCCCACTTCACAGAGATGCAGTAGCAAAGGTGCCAGGGTAGCACTTGTGCCAGCAGTGGCTGTCTGCATTCATCCTTTTCTCTAGTTCAGAGGAGCTGCTTTTAAGTCACTCCAGAAAAACATACCAGGGAAATGCACTCACCTTCAGCTCTTTAATGAACATTTCTTTCCAGAAAGGAAGAGCCTTTCTGCTTTTTCACCCTGCTCCTCTTCAGTGAGTGTTTGCCAGAAACTAATGTCAAATACACCAATGACTGGAGTCGGGGAGAATCTCACAGTGCAGAGCAGGGACGGGTTCCCACCAAGCCACAGTCACAGGTATAGGAACCCAGAAGTGAAATGTGCCTCACTGGGCAGCACAGAACAAAAGCTGCACTTTCCATGGGTTTATGGGACCTTTACCAACCTAAACAACAATGTTTGCATTCCTTCTCGTTAAACAGCAATTCTGTAGCTTAACACATCACCTCAGTAAGAATCTCCTATTCCATCTCATTTATGGATTGCAGTTAAAGGATGCTAGCTGAATCCTCCACGGGACCCTAAATGATTTTTCCTCCTCTGCCATACTTAAATTTCTCTCTGCTGTCCCATATTCTGGGCACTCTTTGTTCTTCTCGACCCCTTCATGCACAGCCCCTGGGCTGTCATTGTCTATCACCCCTGCCATCTCACCTGCACCTCTCCCCCTCCCTCTCACTTGATAGGTCTGCTCTGAGACTTTCCAGCTGGTATAGTAATCCAAAAACGTTTCTGTACCTGGCTGCCACGTACAACTCTGATAATTGTACGGATGAGGGAACAGAACATAAACTGCCTCATCAGAGAGACTTCAAAGGCTGTTTGGTCACTTACTTTTCCTTCCTTTAACTTCAGAATCTGCCCCTTCCTATCTCATCTGCAGCCAACATTTAACTCTTTCCCGGGCCAGTTCTGACCTTTTCTGCTGGGACGGCCACTGGCTGAGAGCATTTTCATCAGTAAAACTGACTCACTGTTTATACAAACAAACAGGATGTTTTTCATTCCCCTCCACAGCTGGGCTCTGCCACTCACACTCCCACCTCCTCATGCTGCTGCCCCGCCGGAGATGCAGAGAAGGGAAAACGGGAAAGGTGGAATACTCTCACACCAAAACTGAGTGAAAAATCAGCACCTCCCGGGAAAGATTACCGAGCAGAAGGGTTTAAATAAAACGCCCCAGGGCAGCTGCCGATGCAGGAGGCCATGGAGCTCTCTGACCGCAGTTACTGAGTGAAACGAACTGATAAAAACACGGATGCAAAAATTAAGCAGAAACGTGCCTGGGCGAGGCTCCAGTTGGGCCCATCTGCATTTTATAATCGCAGGACAAGGCAAATCCTCCTGGCACTTTCTCCCCTCAGGGAGGGGCCTGTTTATGCCTGTCAGAGGAAAACAGCGCGGCTACTCCCGGCTGTGCATATCCCCCGGCGGTGCGGCTGCGGGAACACACACCGCCGGAACCCAGGGACATCACCGCGCGCCCCGAAGCCGTCGCACGCTGCGGGCACGGGCACGGCTCGGACGGGCGGCACCGACAGCCCCCTGGTCCCCCTTCCCGCCTCAGCTCACCAGAGGGCCCCGCCGA
>WEIT01025938.1:142486-156097 GCA_013389985.1 Dryoscopus gambensis | reverse complement strand
CGGGCGGCGGCGGTCGGGCGGGGAGCGGCTTTGAGGGTTCCGCTCCCGACACTGCGCCGGGCCTCGGCTTCGGAGCGGACCGGCACCGCGCCCTCAGAGCCGGCCCCGTATCGCCGAAGGGGAGCTGCCAGCCCCCGCCCTGCCAGCGGGCAAGATGGAGCTGGACGAGCTGTTGCTGGACGAGGAGGGTGCCTTCTCCCTCAGTGGGTTCCAGGAGTTCACGGTGAGCATCCGCGGCCCAGCCTGCTCTTAGCAGGCCCCTGGGGTGATCCCCCCCATCCCCCGCTCCCGGGGAGCCCCGTGTGGCCGCAGGCCCCGGCCCGGTATAGCCCTGAGCCGGGTGGGGGTGGAAAGCACGGTATGAGGAGTGCTCTGGGCCTTCCTCACGTTCCTCTGTCTGCTTTCAGTTCCTGCCCAGGCACCAGCAGCTGAGCGAGAGAGTGCGGAAGCGACTCTATTATGGCTGGGACAAAGACTGCAGCCTGGATAATCTCTCCAGCCCCGTGGCAGGTGGGTTGCTGATTGTCCCCAGATGGGAATGCTGAGTCAGCGGGGTTGGAAGTAGCCCAAGGGGCCGAGACCGATGGGTCACCTGCTTCCTCCCCAGCGCCAAATCCCACCCCTGCCCAGCCTTTCCCGCTCAGTGCAGCAGAGCAGGGCAGGATGCCAGAGCCTCATGGCTTCTGCTCTCTGTTTTGTTGCCCCGTCTGGCCCCCTGCTGCATTTTTGACATCCCACTGGTGTGTAAAGTCCTTTAGATTGCTTGTGAATTTCTTGGTAGAGCAGGTTGTGAACTTGTTCTTGACGACAGCTGTCTTGGACAATTGCTTGTGCTCTGCAAAACACTTGGGTTTGTTCAACTTCTAGTTGAACCAAGGGGATGAGTTCTTGCTGTGTGTTTGTCTTGATTGCATTTTTTTTCCCGGTCGATTCAGCAGTGTATTGGGGAGCAGAAGGATGTGGCTGGATTAAGGTTGAGGAGCTGGTGCAGATGATGGTGGAGAGGAGTGGAAAAGAGCCAGAGTGGTTTGCTAGAGGGCCTTTGCTATGTGGTTGTCTCAGCATTTCCATTATCTGCTTGCAAGGGAAACGGTCTGAAGTTGCCAGAAGGCTGTGTGTGATGTGCCTTGGTGAGGAGGAGGATGCTGAGCATGTGGTACCAGGGCAGACCCAGGCAGAGCAGCCACCTGCCTGGGCACTGCTGGGAGTCACGAGTTCCAACACAAGCAGTGCGAGGGAGGCTCGAGGTTGACATTACACCAGGGTGCGAGGTGCGACTGTTCCATGGATGAAAGTTCAAAGGGTACAGTCATGCAAGAAAACTTTCGGGGGCTATTAACTCTAAGGACTGCCTTGCACTCAGGAAATGCCATGGCTCCGGCCGCCGGGGGCGAGAGTGGTGCACAGAGAATGTGTCCATGGGCTCATCTGCTTTTACAGCCTTCCTTCACCAGCTACTGTCAAAAAATGGGGCCCAGGACTATGACATCTGTCTTGGTATAGTTGCGTCATTGCTACACGGCAAGTTTATGGCACTGCTCTTCAAACAAGATAGAGGCTTGTCAGGAGAGTCTGGAGTAGCAGGAAAAGTTCTTTGGTATTGGGGGTTGGATGCAGAAGGCAGTGTGGGGCTGGCTGAGGAGAGAAGTGGAAAAGCGAATTCGTTTCTTTGGAAACAGAACAGTAACCACACTTAGTATGCCCTGGCTGTGAGATGGGGAAACTGATCAGCAGCTCTCCACGCCTTCTAGGGCAGGACACTGTTGTAAGTTGGATTTTTGGGCTGAAGAATTTGGTTTCATATCAGGACAGAGCCTGTAGGGATCCCTTGGGATGTTGGTACTGCCTCTGCGGTGGCACAAGGGTGGCCAGGAAGGGCAGAGAGAGCAGCAGCAGCAGTGGGAGAGGCTGGGAGCAGCCAGTGGATGGCTGGAGCTGTGTCTGCCTGGCTGTACAGCATAGCAGTGGTGTGGCCTGAATGGTGTAGGGAGGTTCCTTAGAGCAGTGTTTTTCTGAGCTTGGTGGCTGCGCTTTGGGCAAATCACTCACGTTAATGCAGCCGTTCTCTGAGTTGCTGGAGAGACATAGAAAGGAGGGGTGTGGTGATGCTTCCCCTGGTAGCTGGAAATGCAAGGCTGCTGGGATGAACTCTGCTCTCAACTCTGTCAGCCGAGGGCTCAGAAGCAAAGTGGATTTGAAGTTTCCTGTCTAAAGCACTTCTTGCTAAGCACCAGACTTGTAGTGCTGCTTGGGATGCTCCCAGCTGGTCCCGTTGTGTAGGGAAGTGAGATGGGAGCTGCTGGAGCCATCTGCCAGTATATGTCAGTCTCTGGCCTTTTCAGTGCTGGAATGCTGAGGCACGCCCTTGAGTGCAGGGAGAGCAGGCTGAGCTGCAGTTACACTGTGTCGCTGCTCTGATACCCCGCCAGGGCCTGCAGGCTCCTGCTCACATGGGTACCTTGTACCTCATCATCTCAGGAGCGCTGGGGCTGTCCTGTAGGGGAAGCTGGATCAGTGCTGATGAGATCTGGAGGGGGAAGATGCTGCTGGTTGGAGGGGAGCAGAGGACCATGAAGATGTGGTGTGACGTCAGGTCCAAGAAGGCCTCCAGAAGGGCTGTCTGAGGTCCTGTGGGGTGAGGGGAGGGTGTTTCTGTGCAGCTGACTGCTGGTGGTTCCCCGTGACACAGACCTGCTGATCTGGCACTGCCACAGGGCCTTGGTCACTCACATCCTCTTCCTGCTGTGATCTGCCTGCCCTGCATATTTGTTTGTTCCTCACTTGTCCCTGACCTCTGATAAGGCCTGTCCTACCTTCATAGTTTGAATTAAACTTGAAGGGCTGAGCAAACACCAAGACCTGATGGGCTTGCAGGGAGAAGGGGAAGGGTGGGTGTGGACTGTGCCACATGGGGCTAACTCTTTTTGGTGCTTTTCTGTCCTAGATATTGCTGTGGAGTTGCTGCAGAAAGTGGCTCCCAGTCCTATCCGCAGACTCCAGAAGAAATATGTGTCTCACGTATCTCGGTAAGAAGCAAAACCTGTCCCTTCATGTCCTGTGTCAGAACTTGGAGCTCTGGTCTTACCTGTGACTCACTTCTGTCCCCTGGAGCAGCCACTGGCTTTGTGCTTAGGCCTGATTAGTGTCAAAGAGGAGCAGAGGTAGATGGCACAGACAGCAGGCACAGTGGCTTCCTGACACAACCAGGCCTGCTTCAAGTTTATCCTGCTCTCTGGGGTGCATATGTGCTCTTGTTACTGGGAGTCTGTACTGGCTGGATCTGGAGCTCTCTAGGTAATCAGGTTTGAACCTGGAGTCTCCTCTTGGTAGCTAAGCTCTTTCAGCATGCCTTGCTGCAGGCAGGGCTGCTCAGTTTGGAGCTGACTGTGCCTGGGAACAGAAACCAGGGCTTTCTGCTCTCCACCCTGCATCCTCTGCACTTTCTCTTGGCTGCAGCTCAGGACAGCTGGCACAGAACTGGCAAGGCTGCGACCTATCTAGGGATTTGCTAAACCTTCCTACTGCCTGCATGGGGAGGGAGCAACTAAGTTGTGCCATGGTGCCTGGGACATTTGTAACATTGGCCCTTGCCCTGTCCCACAGGGAAGCTTGCATCTCGCCCTGCTCCATGATGTTGGCACTGGTTTACATTGAGAGGCTCCGGCACCGCAACCCTGAGTACCTCCAGCAGATCTCATCTTCAGACCTCTTCTTGATCTCCATGGTGAGTGGTGGGCAGGGGGATAACTAGGCTGGAGGGAGGCCTGGAGGAGTGCAGTGCAGGCTGAGATCCTGTCTTTTGTGCTACTTTTAGATGGTTGCAAGTAAGTACCTGTATGATGAGGGTGAGGAGGAGGAGGTGTTCAACGACGAGTGGGGAGCAGCAGGAAAGGTGGATGTCCAGACCATGAACATACTGGAGATGAACTTCCTGAGCGCCATTGTAAGTGAAACTGTCACTGCTGCCAACTGTTTCACAGAGCGGGGGAAAAGAGATATTGAGGGGAGTCTGGATTTCTGGTTTTCCCCCACATGCTCCCATGAAGGGATAGGGAAGGGTGCGTTTGGGTGCTGGGTGACCTGCCCTGACTGCACTGACCTTTAACTGCTGTCCCGACAGGACTGGAGTCTCTACACAGATCCTCGGGAGCTGTTTGAAGTGCTGAGCTGGCTGGAAGGACGGTAGGTGTCTGGGGTTGGGGTGATCCCTTTATCTGTGTTGCAGCCTGTCTCTGCCCCTGCTTGGAGATAGCCCTGCTGCAGTGAAATAAGAGATTGGGACACCTGTGAACCTTAGCTAGGCTCTCCAGCTCCCTTCTACAGAGCTTAAGCAGGGTCTTCTCCAAGCCTGCCTGAGCTGAAGCTGTTTTGATGGGGAAGGTCCACACCACATCCACCATTCCCCCTTTTTTTTTTCCTTTGTTGCAGTGTGGCTGAAAAACAGGGCATGTGGCGTGGCTGGTTCACCTACACAGATCTGTGTGTCCTCATGGAGCAGTCCATGTGGCAGCATGTGCTGGGCCAGTTCTACCAGCAAGTGGTGAAGGTAAGGGCATAGGAGAGCAGCTACTTGCAAGAGCATGGGACCCAGGAGGCTAAGGATTTGGAGCAGGACCTTCTTTTCCACTGAGAGCAGCACCTTGGTTTGTTCCCTGTAGAAAAGGGAAGCTGTCAGAGGATGCTGATTTGCAGCTGTACTGCCTGAGGCACCGCAGCCTGGTTCTGGGTAGTGTGCCCTGTGCTGGACCACAGCCCCACAAGTTGCGGTGCAAGGGCATGGTGGTGGCATGGAGGCAACTGGGTGCTGGCTAGGGTTTTGAACAGGAACTGCTGGATTCTAGCTAGGGTGTTTTGGTTTGTGATGTTTAGGCCCTGCTTTGGGCAGGCTGTGTGCCCCCCCACCGTTAGCAGTGTGGCTGCTTGCTCTTGGCATCCAGCCCAGGAGCTGGTGATGCTTTTTTCCATCATAGCTGCTGGGTTGATCGTGGCCATGCTGCATCATGGCTGGAGGGGGGTGCTGCTGGGGGGGTCTGAGCTAACATTTGGCTTCTCCTTAGCTGGCCTGCCTCCTGGGCGTGGTGTACCTGACCGGCTTCGCAGCCATCTTCGCCTCCATCACTGTAGTGCACCGGTCTGTGTGCATGAGGAGCATCAGCACTGCAGCCCCCCGGCCTGCACTGTTCCCCGAGGAGGGGAGGTGCCAGCTGGATGCTCAGCCAGCCCCAGCCCCTGGCCAACCCCAGCCCGAGCTGCCCAGCGTCTCCTCAGCCAGCTGCACCCGTTGCCTGGGCGAGAATGAGACGACCAAGGAGCCGCGTCGTGGGGGTGTCACAGCGACTGCACTCTACCTGTGGGGCAGCGTGATGACGGCTCTGTCCTACCCAAAGGCACCTGATCTAGCCCAACACAGGAGCCTCCCACAAGGTCCTTTCCGGAAAGTGCCCACTGCCTGTGAGAGATCCAACCGTACCACCCCCACTGCAGCCCCCAGCCAGCCTGGCCCCTTCGGACTCGCCGTGCTCCCGGCTCCTCCGGTGCTCCACTGCCATGCCTGCTCAGCCACTGCGGGCCCCACATGGGATGCAGCCCGCAACCGTGAGGACTGGCTGGACCCCCTGGGGCTGAAGCAGTGCTTCTTGCACACTGCTATGGATCTCAGTAGAATCAAGAGCTTCATTTTTCCCAGCTAGGAGTACAGGACAGCAGCCCGTTTCCCCTTCCCTTCTAGTGTGGCACAACTCGCTTCCTTGCACTTCTGGGACCCCTGATCCTTGGAACTGCATGGGGCTGGAGGCCCCTGCATTACTTTCAAACCAGCACTTGTGTCCCCCTACCCAGGGCAGGGATGTTCTTCACTTAGGGACTGCTGGGGCACGTTGGGATAGAACTGGCTTGCTGGGGTGGGAACTTCCTAGCTAGAGGGTCAGTATGGGTTGCCTTTGGGCTGGGGTGCTTGTGCAAAGGGGGTATTGCACCTCTTCCTGTAGTGAGTGGTGTTGGACAGAGGTGGCATATGGGATGTTGGAGCCTGGGACTGTGTCTGCAGCGTGGAGGGGCTAAGGCAGTGAGAAGGTTGGGGTGCCTGGGGTAGGGGAGAGGAGGTTGAAGGAGGTGGGAGTGAGCTGGCTGGTCATAACAGTACTTATATTTGGGGGCTGTTGGGCCACTTCTTGGGACTTGCGAGAGTAACACCAAGCAGGTACCCTGATGTGGCTGTGCCCTGCTGGGCTTGGTGGGGATGAGGTGTGGTTAGGGCTGAACTTCCTTGTCCTGCTTGCGTTGGGTGTTTTGAATCCAGGGGTCCTCTGTGACCCCATCCCAAACCCCAGCTGTCTGTTCCTGTGAGCAAACAGTGCCTGACTGCTCCTCAGAGTGGGAAGAAGGCACCTTGTCTTACTGACCAGGCCAGCCCATCATGTCCCTTCTTTTTACTGTGGATTTTACACCTGTTTTTCACTCTTTTGTAGATGCAAATCTCTTCCAATAAAAGTAGTTCTTGCTGTGTGCCTGCCTTGTCCTGCTGAGCTGCTCCATACTGGCAGCACGCCTGCCCCAGAGCAGAGCCACGTCCATGCAGCTGTGCCTGCTCCTGGAGCTGCTGTGCAAGACAGAACCTAGGTGCTGCCAGTGAGCCCAGGAGACCTGCAAGGCCTGTCCTGCAAACTCTCTCTGGTGACAGGAGGGATATCAGGTCCAGTGCAGGCAGGGACAGCAGGAGAGAGGAGGACCTCCATCCTGGGGAATGCAGGGAATGCATATTCTCCACTGCTCTTTGCTCTCCAAAGTCTCACCTGTTAATGAGTGAGCCTTGAGCAGCGAGGGCTCAGCCAGGTCACTGACACAGCCACCTCAGCCCCATGACCAAAACATGAGCATCCCCTGCCTGTGCACCCTTGGCATCCTTTCCAGCCAAGCAAGCAGCTCTTGTCCCTGGCATCCTTGTCCAGTGGCAGAATTCAGTACTCTCCTAGGAGAATGGGGGGTATAATAGACCCCCATTAGAGACCACTCTGGACCAGGAGGGCAGGAGATGCTGTTCTGGGGAGAAACAAGCGTGGGCAGGGCACACTGAAGCTGGAGGATGCTGCTGGTGGGAATAGTCTAAGCACATGGAGGAAGAGGCGTCAAGGCTGTGGCCTACCCAGTCCCTGCCCACAGAGGCAGTGGTGGGACCCGGGCTGTGGGTAGTCGGCACTGTAATAGTGTCTGATGTCCTGCTTGTGGCTGCCTGTCACCTGGCCCTTGTGGTGACAAACCAGGGTGACACTTGCATTCCTGGCCACAAGGGCAGGTTACTCACCAACTCAAGTTAATGGCTAACCCTGGGGCAGCTCGTGCAGAAGGTGGAAGTTCAGCCATGTGAGGATTTGCAAGGAGCTCTCGGGGGTGGGAGCCTGCCCACCCTCTCTGCACTGAAAACTGGGAGCAGTGTGGAGAGGCAGCAGCATGAATGGGGGCCATGGCAGAGCACCTGGAGCTAGGAGCCCCATGCTCACATCCTGCTCCTCCCAGAAGATGTGCTCGTGGATGGTGAGCTGCTGCTTAGCCCTTCAGGTAAGGTGACCACAGTGAGCAGCCAGAGAGACGGGATGATGAGGAGAGGGCTGGGATCCTCTCAGAATGCAGGGCAGGGGCTGCATCCTGCCAGGCAAAGGGTGTGTACGGCTTTGGTCAGTGTGTGCTGGGAGGGAAGTGGGCAGTAGTGAGTGCTGCCCCGGTGGTGTTAGTGGGCATCCACCCTCTCAGGGGGATTGGGCATGGGGAGCTGCAGGTCTAGGTGCTGCAAGGAGTTGTGACGGCTCCATCTCTTCCCCGTGCAGCACCTGGCTGTGCAGACCTCCTTGCTCTGCATCTTCCACCTCCTCCTGCTGCCCACGCTGCCCCAGGAGCCACCTCATTCCCAGACCACCAGCAAGCTGCTGGCACGCAGCCTCTTTGCCTGCGGCATCTCCACAGTGCTGCAGACCACCCTGGGGAGCCGGTGAGCAAGGAGGGGTGAAGGGGGAGCAGCTGTCACCAGAAGGAGGGTGATGCCATGGCAGGGCATGTGTTTTTCTTCCTAGGATGTTGGAAGCTGAGCTTTGCTGCAAGTGGGAATGGGCACAAAGAAAACCTATGGCACTGCATCTCTGCACAGCAGTCCCTTTCCTCTTGCACATACATACCTCTACAAAAACTGTTCTGCTTTCCCTCTAGCTCCTCACTGTCTTGCTCCAACATGATACACAGCTCCTTCAGACCATCCAGTGCCTGTGCTGCCCACACCCAGGCTGGGTATGGGATTCGGCAAAGCCTCTGACCTCTGCATCCATTCCATGTGCTGTCACTTGGGATGTACTAGGCCACATGTAGAATATGGGGTAACCTTCTGCCACTTTGGGATTCTTATCTGACTCCCTTCCCAATTGTGTTCCTCTGGCAGTCTGGGCTTTTGGAGAAGCCTGTTCCCTTCCCTGTCCTTAGTCCCTAATGTGCCCTTGTTGTCCCCTTCCTCAGGTTGCCGCTGGTTCAGATCCCATCCTTTGAGTACTTGGTCCCTGCCATGGTGCTGAGTTCCCACCTGTCCCCTGGTGCCAGCACAGACAGGAATGGTGAGCACAGCCCTGGAGCCTGTGTCCCTTGGGGCCTGGGCCATGCTGGTGCCAGGGGAATGGCAATGATGAGGTGCCTGGTAGGTGGGGTAGGGATGAGGGGTAGCAAGAGGTCCTGCCTGCTGGCACCTCTGGTGATGGTGCACAGCACCCTACTCACTCCTGAGTGCATTTGCAGTGTATCCAGTCACTTCCCCACGGTCAGGGCTTATGGGGATGGGGATGCTGGCATACTGGTCCTTCTCCAGCCAGCAGCCTCCTTGCTGCATGCTCTTGGACATGGCTCCAGGAGCCCAGGATCCACATGTATCACACCCTTCCAAAATTCCCTTCCAGGCACAGCCATGGCCAGTACATGCCTCGTACCTCATTGCAGAGACACAGGGAGCTGGGCTGACTCGCTGCGAGAGGTGGGTGCTCATGTGCTGGGATGGGGGTCCCCATCCCGCTCCATCAGCTTTCCACTCATCACCCATATTCCTGTACCCCCACTCTCTTTTCCTGGGACTTGCCATGAATAAAGGTGCGAAGGCAATGGATGTCCACGTACATGTTTCTCTGTGCTTGGGGTGAGCAGGGCATGTGAAACAAGTGATGGTTCTGGGGCAATGGGAGCGTGGCCAAGGGAAGGTGCTGGACTGCTCTCCCTGTATCCTGCCCCACAGGCCCATTCTTTCCTCTTTCAGGTCTCTGGAGCGGTGCTGGTCTCTGGGCTGATTCAGTTGGTGCTGGGAGTGTCTGGCGTGTGCGGGTGGGCAGCGCAGCACTGTGGGCCCATGGTCCTGGCTCCCAGCCTCTCCATCATCGGGCTGTCCACATACAAGGAAGCCGCTTTCTTCTGCTCCACTAACTGGGGTGTAGCACTGCTGTATGTGAGCCTGGGGACTGTACTGGTGGGCGGCTCCTGGGGCTTTCTTTCACCAGCGGAACAGGGATGGGGCACCCCCGCAGTGCATGGCGCACATTTGGGGCCCTATGACTGACTGTGAAGCTGTGTGGTGACCTGTGCTCACTCTCCTAGGCTCATGCTCCTTGCTGTCACCTCCTCCCAACACCTACGGTCCTGCCGCCTGCCCTTCTGTGCCTGGCCCCACTCTTGGGAGGGCTCCACAGAGTCATCACTTCCCACCCTGCGCACGTTCTCGGTACTGTGGTTTGTCTACTCTCTTCAATGTCACCAGGCTTCTCTCTCTAAGCCTGGCTCTTTGGTGTGGGTTTAGGTAAGACCTGGAGCACAGGCAGGGGTGAGAAGCTCTGGTGCAGCTCCCAGAACACAGATGCTTCTCAGGAAGTGCTGGGGAGGAGGAAGTCCTTGGGTGTTGGAGCAGAACAGCTTGGGATGCTTCCTGCAGGGCTAAGGGGAGATATGGTATGACTCCTTGGGAGATGCGACAGGACAAGGATGGGGTGCTGGCCAGGGCAGGCAGGGGAGGAGGGTCCCCTGCTGAGGGTCCCCTTTTGCCTTGCAGGTACTGCTCCCATTTGCTGGTGTCTGCATTGTCTGTGCCATCCTCAGCTACTTCCACATTCCCTGGGAATCAGTGGACCCAGCCATGGCACAGCTGCCCTGGGCCAACAGCACCTTCAATGCCCCTTGGATCCGCATCCCCTATGCAGGTGGGGGACAGCAGGGCTGAGTGCAGCCATCCATTTTGGACAGGACTTGTATCACCTGTCCCTTTTCCCTCTGCTGCAGGAGAGTGGAGGTGGCCACTGCTCACCCCCCGGGCGCTGGCAGTGGGCATCGCCATGGCCGTCGGCTGCAGCATGAACTCTGTGGGCTGCTACGTGCTGTGTGGGAGGCTGCTGCGAGTCCCCCGGCTACCCCCTCATGCCTGCAACAGGGGGCTCTGCATGGAAGGGTTGGGCAGCCTCCTGGCGGGACTGCTGGGCACCCCGGGGGGCACAGCCTCCAGCATTGCCAACACCTGTGCCACTGGCCTCACGCAGGTATGCCAAGGCAGGGGAAATGGGTTGGCAAGGGTTGGGGAGGCAGTCGAGCAGGTGTGTGGGACTTGTAATGGCCAGGCAGTCACTGAGCCAGCACTGGGAAAGGCAGGTGGGTATAGCAGGGTGGGCCGGGAGACAGAGCAGGGGGTGATGCTACCCCTCCTCACTTTCCCATTCTTCTTTCTGCCAGGCTGGCTCTCGCCTCTCGGTGCAAGTAAGCGCCCTGGTGTGCATGGTGCTGGGCATGTCCCCGAGGCTGGCAGGGCTCCTCACCCACATCCCACTGGCAGTTCACGGTGGGTACCCTGCCCTGCCCCTTGCTGCAGCACCTGCAGCCTGCCTGGCACTGCCTGACTCCTGCCCCTCGCAGGAGGGGTGCTCTGTGTAACCTACGCCGTGGCTGTGGGCACGGGGATCTCCTACTTCCAGTACACAGACATTGACTCAGGGAGGAACATCTTCATTGTTGGCTTTACCATGTTCATGGCACTGCTGGTACCGCGGTGGTTCGGCACAGCTCTGACTCCCCTGGCCACAGGTAGGAGGGACATTCCCCAGAGTCCCATGGCATGGTGACAACACATCTCCAGTGTTCTGGGAGTCTGGGTCAGCTCATGGTAGCAGGCAGCTCCCGCTTCAATCCCTGATTCTGCCATGGCAGCTCCTGCCCCTTTCCCCCAGTCGGGCTGGGACCTCCTGGCTGATTCTGGCACTGTCCCTGCAGGCTGGGTGCCACTGGACCTCCTGTTCCTCTCCCTGCTTATGGTGCCTGTCTTCTTAACTGGCTTCTTGTCATTTCTTCTGGAGAACACGGTCTCAGGTGAGGGGCTGCTCTAAGTGTTCTGCATATTTCCTGCTCTGAGGACTGGATCTGTTCATTGGACAAACCACCAGCTCTGCCTTCAGGCAGTCCTACTGAGGATCCTGGGGCTGGTGTGGGCTGGGAGGATGCACCTGGAAGAAGGGGCTCCCATTTCACTGCCTACCTCGCTGCTTGCAGGAACACTGGAGGAACGAGGGCTGCTTTCTGAGCAGCCATGGAAAGTCAGAGCTGGTGACTGTCACCTCCATGGAGAGAAAGGCGAAGCCAGCCGAGCATATAGGCTCCCCACTGGGCTAAGGAGGCTGCTGCCATCTTCCTGTAAAGCCTTTCCATGCTGCTTCCTCTGCCCGAGGAGTGAGGAGGAGGAGGAGGGCAGCTGTGCCACCGAGGAGGGGATTGCTGTCCCGGGGGAAGGGACACACCTGCTCCCCAAACCCAGCTCTGGGGAGCTGCAGCCAGCAGTAAGGCCCAGCCAGACAGACATGTCTGCATGGCACACTGTGGCCTGACCCTGTCATGCGGGGGCGCCTCATGTGAAAACAGGGCTGTGCCCTCAAGGCAGCTTGTAAACCACTTTGCTTCTCATTTCTGAAGCCCTCAAGGACTGGAGGAACCTGAGCTTCCGCCCTCCCAACATAAAACTTACTTCCCTGCTTGAGAGCAAGATATAAAAACCTTTAACCAACTTTACCTTTTCCAGGGGTTTCCTTTCCAGATGGGATTTACCTAGGTGATCCCCTGGTGCCTTGAGGACTGTGACTGGAGGGCAGGGCCGCCTGGTGCCACTGCAGCTGAGGATGTGGGTGCCTCTAAAATCCATCATCACCCTGTGGAGATGAGTACGGGAGGGCTCAGTGCTTTGGCCAGCCCCAAAGGACTGTCACTCCAGCTATACTCACCTGCTGGCACTGTGCTTAGGAAGGAATGGCACTCCACCGCCTCCCTGCTGTGTCCCACTTGTGCCTATGGCCCCTCGATGCCCATGGCACCAGGTATATACCAAAGCTCTGGCATTCCAGGATGCTCCAGGCTGGGGGTGCAACTCAGCTCAGTTTCCCAAAACAGTGAACACCCTTTCACCTACAGTAGGATAGTCCAGATAGTGCTCACCATATAAATACCCGCTAGGCATTGCTCTTGTGACTACACTAGCCAGTACTGGATTTCCCAGGAGAAGAACATCTCCTATCCACAGGTGGACACGGGGTGGGAGGGAGGTGGTGGCACTGTGTGTGCAGGGCTCCAGGTGTGAGCCCTCTTTCCCCAGCTCTCTGAGACCCCCACAGCTGTACACAGCAGTGTAATACACAGTTCATCCCCATCCAGCCAGCACCCCTACCTGACCCTGAATTTCAGCTGTGCCCACAGTCCAGCTGGGTCCTCCACCCCAAACCTGGTCATGTAACCTAGTCTGTCCTGCACTGCAACGTCCTTGCCTACTCCCCTGTTCTGGCACCCTGTCAGGATGCAAACCCTGCGCGATGACCACCGTCCCTTGGCACTGCCCTGAGAGGTGGCTGCAGCCTGCATGCTGGGGAGAGGGGTGAGGGCAGGGGTGTTTGCAAGAGTGTAAACGGGAGACTCAGGGGCAGTGCATCGCGGGGGCAGTTCGTGGGCCCAGGGTGGATGGCCTCAATGCACGGAGTGCTGGTGGGGGATCACAGTCAGAAAATGGGCGATGAGGTTTGGAAATCAGTGCCGGGGTAAGGGTGGGGCTCAGCGTGGAGGGAACTGGGGGTGCGTGGTGTGCCAAGCTGGCACAGTGCTGCTCTGTGCCGCCTTGTGAGCCCAGTGCCCAGGCATGGGGACAGAGGCACCCGCAGCCCCGGCTATGCGGGGCTCGCTGTGGTGCAGCAGCCCAGTCCCCGCACGGTGTGAGACAGCAGCGGTGCGCTGCGTGCCCTGGCCGTGCCTGCCCCGGCACCGCGGGGCTGAGGAGTAAACCAGGGGCCAAGGGCCAGGAGGGGGCCCCGCCGCCGCCACCTCTCCGGCTGTACCAGGCTCCGTCCCCAGCTGGGCACCTGTGCCAGGACATTTCGTAACAGGCGCAAGCGCAGAATAAAGTCCCAAGGCATTTCGGTCCCCACCAGTGTCTTGGCCGTGGCACCCCTTGCGGCAACCGCGGCTCCAGAGGAACACGCCAGCTCAGTTTGCTGTCCTTATGAGCAGGCAAAGCAACACCACCACTGCTCCGCGGGGCTCTGTGGAAGCGACGGCAGCTCGCGGGGCGCCAGGAGCCGCACGTCC
>WEIT01025938.1:95560-142420 GCA_013389985.1 Dryoscopus gambensis | reverse complement strand
CGGGAAGCGGCAGTGGGCTGCCGGCGCTCTGCCGGTGCCGCTGCGGGCAGGCACGGCGCGGGCTGGCGTGGAGCGCAGGGGCGGGATGCCCCAGCAGGAGGAGGGTGCAGCACCCTGCTACCCCCCCGGTGCCGGCGGGGCAGCCTGAAAGTTAGTTTGGGCGTAGAGGTGTTGCCGTGTTAACGCCAGCAAGCACCGGGTAACGCGGGGAGGCAGCAGTTCCCCTGCCGTGCGCCGGCTGTGGGGTGCTTATTGAGAGCTGAGGCTGGACCTGCCCTGCACAGAGCTCCCAAAACACACGCGCCAGCTCTGCTGCTTGCATGCGTGACCAGGGCTGGCTTCGTATCCTCACTTCTGCGCTGTCAGGTGGGACTGCATCATAAATGAGCCAGCCGGGACTGACGGTCCCTGTGAGGCCACCCCAGGCACCAGGTCTTCCTGGGTGGGGGTTGAGTCAGAGACCTGGTTGCTCTCTTGCAGATGGAGGGCTCCGAGGAGCTGGAAAGCAGCCTCCTGACGCAGCCCTGGGCTTCTGTTCAGTTTGATGAGTCCAGTTTTCTTGCCAAAGTGTGCTTCAGGGATACTGGCTATATCCTGCTGATCTCTGACCT
Organism: Dryoscopus gambensis; assembly: GCA_013389985.1. Lineage (NCBI taxonomy): Eukaryota > Metazoa > Chordata > Aves > Passeriformes > Malaconotidae > Dryoscopus > Dryoscopus gambensis. The sequence goes on along the minus strand of WEIT01025938.1, from coordinate 141,809 downwards.
CAGCAGTGTCTGGTACGAGAGTGCAGATGCCGAGGCTGTGGGACAAAGGTCCAAGGTGAGTGTCTGAAAAGGCCAGGGACCTCCTTTTCTCCTCCCAGCAGATGACATACCAGCATAAACTGCTTGGTGGCACAATGGCTGTTGGGTCTGACTGGGCTCGGGTGCAAATGCCCAACCTGGGATGTCCCTGCGTGGTTCTGCCCAAGCGCTGTCACCCCACTTGGCCAAACAGCCTTCTCCTGGGAGAGTGGGCCGCACTGTTTAACATGCCTGGGGCAGCCGGGTGGGTCTGCATACAGAGGCTGGCACAGTCTCTTCACTTGTGGGCTGGATGGGCAGCTGGTTTCCCTAGGGCCAGTGTACTAAAGAGGAGCTTGAAACAAGGCTGCCTTCTACTCAGTGACAGAGAGATTCTGTTCACATTCATAGCTAGCACAGTCTTTCATGGGATATCCTGTCAGCTTGGCCCCCAAAAATGCATGGAGCTGTGCATCATCTCCTCAGCCCATGTGCCCTGGCCCTCATGTGCCATTGAAGTGGCATGTCCCTGTGTCACATAATGCTGAGCAGCTGGTGGCAGGAGGGATGGGCATATGCTTGCTGCCATCCCCTAGCTGTGGCAGGTTGTCCTGCTGTTGGCTCTTAGCCAGGCTATGGTGCTTGTGGGGGCATGGAGAACAGATGTGCTAGTGCAGACCGTTGCACCCTGCCCGTCCTGGACTGGCAGGATGGGGGAGCCTTCCCAGCATGGCTGTCTTGGGAGAATCAGTGAGGAATGTCATGTCAGAGGGCTGGAAGCCAAAGCCCCAGTGATGGCTTTTTGCTGCAGGATATGCAGTAGTTTGACTCCCTTGGTGCTGGGATTTTTGCTGGTTTTTCCCCAGTGCTGTGCTGTGCCCCTAACCTTGCCTTTTCCCAGGAGCTGAACAAGCGGCTGACAGTTCATGTCTCCTCCTTCCTGAACCACTTGCGCAACCTGATGTGCCCCTTGCTGGCAGGGCAGCCGGGTGCCACCACTGCCTTCTCCTGCCACCGGTCTGCCAGTGGCCTCAGGCTGCATGTGAGAAGCGAGCTGTCCGGACTGCCCTTCTACTGGGACTTCCACTGCTGTCCTGCTCCCTTGGAGATGGTGAGCGAAGCTGCAGAGAGTTCAGGGAGGGGAGTGGCTGAAATTAAGGATCGTCTCCTTATACTTGGAGCTTTTGAATAGTCTCGAGCCATGCTGGTGACTGTAGGTTGCCTGACTCTGCCTTCTGCCTCTCCCAGCGTTTACTGTCCCCATTTCTTCCCACTGAGGCTTTGGCACCTTGGTTTGTGCCGTGCAGTGACACAGGGATAGCCCAGCACATGCTGCTGTTGGCATGAGTGAAATGCCCTCGTAAGAGCTCACATGGAGTTCTGCATCCAAATCTGGGGTCCTTGGCACAAGAAAAACATTGACATGTTAGAGCAGGTCCAGAGGAGAGCCACAAAGATGATAAGAGGGCTGGAGCTCCTCTCCTACTAAGACAGGTTGCGAGAGATGGGATTGTTTGGTATGGAGAAGAGAAGGCTCTGGAGAGACCTCATTGCAGCCTTCCAGTACTTGAAGAGGGCTTATTAAAAACAGGGAGAACAGCTTTTTACATGGGCAGATAGTGATAGGACAAGGGGAAATGTTTTTAAACTAAAAGAGGAAACATTTTGATCAGCTGCTAGAAAAAATTCTTCATTTTGAGGGTGGTGAGGCACTCCAACAGGTTGCCCAGGGAAGCTGTGGATGTTCCATTCCTGAAAGTGTTCAAAACCAGGTTGGATGGGGCTTTAAGCAACCTCGTCTAGTGAGCTATCTTGAAAGTCCCCCTTTCTATAATTCTGTGTCCAGTGTGGGCTGATGCCCTGCCGGTGCCCTGAAGAGCAGAGAGATGCTTGTTCTCTTTAGGAGCGAGCCATGAAGCGGGGCACAGGGTGGCGGGTACCCCCAAAGGACCCGCAGGTGGTCTGTCATGACGGGCGGAATTACAGCGGGGTCTCCCCGGCTTTGAAGGGGTTGCTGTTTCGAGGGGCTGCCCGGCATGTTGCGTATCCGGAGGCAGCCCCTCCGCCGGGCCCCCGCGGGTGGGGCAGCGCTGCGGCCGGGCTTCCCCGGGCCCTGCGTCCCTGCGCGCACNGGAGGCAGCGCCCCGCAGCCCCGGCGCCCCGCTCCCGCCGGCTTCCTCTGCCTGCGAACGGCTGTGCTTGGGCATCGCGGGGGGAGAGCCGGGCTCCCCGGCTGCTGCCGGGGCTGTTCTCACCGTCAAGGTTGAACTGGGGAGCAAATAATTGGGGTCCTGGCGTGGCTTACCCCAGGAACTTGGTGTCCCTCCTCGGGCAAGACGCACAGAGGCTGAGCTGAGGAGGTGCAATGCCTCTGTTCCCGGCTGCTCCTTTACTTGATCTTGGACGCGCACTGGATGTCTGCAAGACACCGCGGAGGTGGGAAGCAGCCGGGGTCCTGAGTGTGACTGGTGTGGATGCAGCAATGGGGACCAACTCTGCCCCAGCCAGGGGCTTGAGGCGGGCATGGAGCCCACCTGGCTTGGCCCATCCCATCTCTGCTACAGGTTGTGCACTCCAGTGGGTGATGGCCATCACCTCTGTGGCTCATGGCTGAGGGTGAGCAAAGCACAGAGCCCACTGTGGGCTTGCCATAGGAGTGAGAATGCTTCAGGAACAGTGCTGGGCTTGCTGTCCTCTCAGCCGTGGGCTCAGCCTGGCCACAGAAACGAGGGGCACGATAGGTTGGGGGATCTCAAATACCCTACAAGAGACTGAAGGAAGTGATAGGAAGGAGGCTGCTTCGTGTGCCTGCTGGGCTCTGGGGCAGAGGACATGCCCAGGGCTCTGCATGGGGCTTGTGTGGGTGTAAGCTTAGAGGGGACACTGGTGGGCTGCAATGGGAGCATAAGCAAGTCCTGCATGTTGGGATCTCTTCTGCTTTTGATCTCACCTCCCTGGGAGTGTCTCTCCTGTTCATCAAACCACAGTTTGGCACCTTGAGTCTTTCTGGTTTTTCACCCAGCCATGCCTGTTTCCTGATAGGAACATGCTGTGAGGTGTGCAGAGCCATGGGGAGGGTCTGGGTGGCACAGGGGGGGCTCTCTGTTGTCTGTTGCTGAAATGGTGGGTGGAGCATTGCCTATTCCCTGCACTCTGTTTCCATCGGGCTCTCCCACCTCAGCTCTCCCCTGCTACGCCCCCAGCTGTGAAAAGATGGGGCTGGGATGGAGGGATGTGTCCTACAGCATCTGGCCTGCCTTCTCCCTACTCACGTCTTTTGACCACTTCCCACTGGATGTGGGGTATTTTGGGGAGCCCTGTGTGACCTGGGCTGCAGCTCTTGCTAGGACCTTGCTGGCTGCCCTGCTTTGACTGCTCTGTGGACAGCTGTGTGCCTCCCTAGACCTGGACCTTTCCTAGACTGTCCCTCCTCCGTTGTAGGTGTTCCGTCACCTCGTGCGGCCCCTGATTCAGATGAACCTGGCGCTGCAGTGCCAGGTGCAAGAGCTGATTTCCCTGCTGCTCCAGAAGGATGCTGAGATTGAAGATTACAGGGAGAGTGGGGCCACTCTCAGCAGAGGTGAGGAGGGATGCCTGGGACAGGGAGCGTGTTTCCTCCTTAGCACTGGGCTGGCGTGCTCTGCTGCCTCTGGCTATTACCCAGTCAGGCTTGTGTTTCATGTTTAGCTGAGCCGGCAGCACTACGGTAGCCAGAAGGCTGGGAGGAGCCTCTGGGGAGAGGTGGAGGAGGAACAGCCCTTGACCGATAGCTGTAGAAGTTGGGGAGTCGCCAAGGGGCTCTCCAGTACTCTGAGAGCACCTGGCTGGTCCCCAGGAGCCAGCGGGGATGCCAGCAAGGGCTGGTCCTGCAGTGGTGTCAGGCTCCCTTCCCAAGAGCAGTAGCTCACTGAGTTCCTGGAGAGCAACCAGGGGCTCCCGGCTCTCCCAAACGTGGGAAGTGCAGCCATGCTCATGGGCCCCCCTACAGTGCCCAGCCCACTTTGCCATCGGGGTGATGGGCAGACAGGAGCCCCCTTGGGTAGGATATGGGTCAGGACCTGCCAGGGGAGCCACCTTGAGGGGTGGTTTGTCCTTCGACCAAGGGAAGTTGGCTGGGCGCTGTTTTTCGGGTCGTCCCTTGCTACTGCCATGCTTTGTCCTGCTGCCACAGGTGATACCTGCACTTCTGTGGGAACCTTGTCCCCTGAGCCTGCGGGGACTGGTGGGGGTCAGCCCTGGCTTGTGTATCATGTCCAGGATGATACTGTGGTCCAGACCCTGTCCCATGACAGGTGCCCCACCACAAGAGCCTGGATCTGTGCTGTAGGTGCACTAGAGCTGCATTGGCCAGCTGCACTTCCCTCTATCCTCTGCGTGTGAGCTCTGCAGGGCTTGGAGCTGCCAGGACAACCTGTCTTGGGTCCAGGGACTGATGCTGGTGAGCAGCTGGTCTCTCTTCTCCCTTACCTGGTGCAGGGCAGAAAGCTGGGAGGAAGCATTGCACCCTAGTGGCTGAGCAAATCCAGCCAGGTGCTTTTCCAGAACACATCTTAGTGACAATGTGGAAAAACTAGTGTTTTGGACAAGGTGCAGAGCAGAATATAACAGGGGTTTGTCCCTGTCCTGCAAGAGGAGGACACAGGCTGGCTCTCCCCTTCAGAAGAGCAGCTGGATAAACAGTGCCCTGTCCCACAGACTCAGACAGTTCGTTCCAGCTGTAAGATCTGGGAATGGTGTTGAACATGTCCTGCCACCATCCCTTGCTCCTCAAAGTGGGAGTGCTGGGACAAGTGTGGAAGGACTATTGGTTCTGCCTGGCTGCTGTGTGCATCAGCAGGCTCAACCACATTTTTCCAACTTCCTTGTGGTCCTTGCGTGTTCTGCTAATCAGGTGATGTGTCTGTAGCTGAAGAGGCCTGCTGGTCTTTCCTGCTGATTCTGGGATGAGCATGCTGGAGCTTTTTCCCTGCAGCATCCTCACCCCATGGGCAGGGAAAGGGGAAGCTGGGGTGGGAGGTCTGGCCAAACCTGCCCAGGCTGATCCCTCTCTACCTTGCAGACCGCCTGCGGACAGAGCCCTTCCAGGATGAGATGTTTCAGCAGAACTTCATGGCTAAGGTAAGGGGTAGTGCAAGTCCTCTGTCTTTTGGCAAAGGGGTGGCTGGGAGCTGTCAGCAGCAGCCACAGTGTGAGGTGTGCCAGGCTGGATGGGAGCACTGATGGGGATAGCTGGACTTGCCCGAAGAGGAGTCATGCCCTCTAGCTCTCCCATGGCTCTCTTTGTGTCCTTGCATCTCATCTCTAGGGCTAGCAGAGCTGGGAACATGCCTGACATGGCTGGATGGGAGCTAGCTGGTTGCTGGGAGCTGCCAGGGGTGAAAGCCAGGCTGGCTGCTCCACAGGAGTGTGTCATCACTGGGGCATATTCACCTGCCTCCCACACTTGCTCTGGACCTAAACATTGCTGCTGATGGCAGGCAGGGATCAGGTCAATGAGGAGAAGCTTCACCTGTTGCTTTTAGAGGTGACTTTGCAGTGACACATTGTGGGGACAAGAGCTTTTCAGCATGTTACCCATGCTCTGCCTATCACTGTCCCCTTGGCACACTCAGCTCCATAATCAGACATGTGCTTTGGAGAAACTGGAACTGAAAGGAGAGAGTCTTTGATCCTTTTGCATTACTGGAAATCATCACAGAAGCACTAAAGTGATTCAAACTGATGTGCCAAGGTCAGAAACGCTTGATGCCCACTGATGAAAAAAGACTTGGGATGCTTCTGAGTGTTCCTGTGCTCCCTGTGAAGGCACAGGAGTGGGGAGCAGTGGTACCTGCTGGGGACCAGGGAGTCAGCCAGGGTGTCAGTGGTATCACACAGGCTTTGGGAGGATGTTGTTTTATGAGACAAGCTGATGCTCTTGTGCAGCCAACTGTAGATGATCTGCAGAGTTTCTAAAAATTAGAGATGATCTCTCTTCTATATGTGAGACATTGCATCCAGTGCAGGCAACTTTCATTTCCCCTGGGTTATGAAGGATAGAGATGAATTCACTGCTGGACTGCAACTTGGAGGTTGCCTAGGGACCAGTGATCATGACCAGATTATATTCACCCCAGGCAAGGAAAGGACATTCCTAAACAGTAATTTATATCCTTCATGCCTTGAAAGAGCTAATTTCCCAAAGCAGGGGGAAAATTATGAGTGAAATCAGCTCAGAGGAAACATTTAGATAGAAAAATGTGAATGAAAATGGTGAGCTCTTTCAGAAGAATTTCAGAAGCCACAAAAAGCCACAATTCCACGATCAAGAAAGAGGGCAGCGCTGGCCCAGAGCCCGTTCTGGTTCAGTGGCAAAGTGAAGGCAGCAATTAGAAATAAAAGAGCAGTTTATAACAAATGGGAGAGCGGGAGTAGATAGCAATCAATATAAATTAGAAATTATGAAGTGTAGAAAATGGGTAACAGAAGCTAAAGACATCAGGGAAAAATCATGGTGAAGAACAGAAGGAAAGGCTTCTATTTAGTGTAGTAGGAGAAAACCCCAAGCTCCCAGCAACAGGATAAGCTGATCACTAAACAGAGGTGGTAAAATGATTGATACTGGACCAGACGTGGCAGAAACAGTTGGTAAATGTTTTGGTGCTGTCGCTGGAAGGGTGCAGGCAGATGTGCCAGGATAAGGCGACGTTGAATTGTCTTTGTCCAAGAGTCATCCTGAACAACATCTGGTAAAGATGAACATCAGGCTTGACATTCAGAGTCCTCCAAGAGCTGGTAGGGTGTGAGGCACGGGGGAAGGTGCAGAGTAGGCAGGAGGGGCGTGAGGCAGCCCTGCACAGAGCCTGGCAAAAGCAGCTGGTGTGGAGCACATCTGGCAGAGACTGAAAAGATGGGATAGCAGTTGGTGTTGTGTGTCCCGAGAACAGTCCAGGAGCAGTGTCTTGGAGCCAGACTGTTGGATAGGGAATGGAAGGCTCTGGGAGATGCTGCCCCTCTGCATCCTCTGGTAGCCAGGTCTGAGCACTGGCTGCAGGGGAGAGGCTGGTGGAAGGATGCAGTTGTGCGTTTGGTCTGCTGGGAGGGTGTCTATCCTCACTGCATTCATCCCATTCTTTATAAACCCGCTGATGATGCCACAGCAATGAGCTGTGAGATGCGAACAGCTGCTGCCTTTGGTTTGAATGTGGTGCCCCGTCGTTCCTCCTGATGCCTCCTAGTTCTTGTGTTAGTGAGGAGCACCAAACATGGCTTTTCAGCTCTTCCCCACCAAAACTGGCTCTTCACCCCAGCCTCTCCTCTCATCTTGTGGCAGAAAGTGGTCTGGATAACCTCATTGTCTCTGTGCAGTTATTTCAGAGCCCCCAGGCAATTTAATACTCTGTCAGCTCCTAAGGAGCTGGGGTCCCTCAGAACATGCTGCAGGGAGCTGGGAATGCTGTGAGCATTCCCATGTCGCATCCCCTAACCCCAAAAAGATGCCGGACAATCAGTACAGAGTTACGGGAATGAATTGAGGGCTGGGGAGAGAGCCCAGCACTGAGGGACTTGGAAGGGAAGAGGTCTGTCTAGCTTATCAGGGAGAAAATTGAGAGGCGCCTTGATTACAGTGTGTGAGGGTCTTTACAAGGAGAAAATGCTGGTTAGTGAAGGGCTCTCTTTAATCTTGCAGAGAACAGTAAAGCACAAGGCAGGCACTGGGAGACAGAGCCAGGCAATTTCAAGTAAGAATGGAGGCACTTGGGTTTGCTCCCACAAGCGATTGGGGCACACTCCCAAGGGCAGTGGTTGATCCTCCATCTCTTAACGTCTCCAAAAGTGGGCTGGACAAAAACCAAGTTGCTGGGTTTGGTCTTGGGATGTGCATGGTTGAACATCAGTGGACAGGAGGTCAAGGAGAGAGATCTATTGGTCCTTCCAGTATCTCCATCTGCGAAATGGGGCTAGAGGTTGTGGATGTTTGGTAGTGGCAAGCACCTCTTGGCTGGAAAGGGATTGTGATGATGTGGTACAGGTCTGGATGCGGGCAAGTGCTCCACAGCTTTGCTCACTTCCCAGACCTTTGCTGTATCCCGCATGGAGAGGAAAGGGCCTGTCAGTCTCCCAGGGCAGAGCTGCACAACCTCTCAGCTTAGACATGCCCTTTCTCTGGGCTTGTGTGCACTTGGCTGTCCAGGGCATTTTAACTAACCATGTGGAGTTTTCCAGCAAAGCCCTGGTAATATTTATACGTTTAGGAAATTATGCTTTCACACACACAGTTTTTGGCTAGAGTTCACTGCTGAGCAGCTGCCTGGGCTTGAGCAGAGCTGGAAGGAGAGCAGTGGCTGTGCACAAGCCGAGGCAAAGCTGGTGGCTTTTATTGGCAAGCCCAGGGGTTCACGCCATGAGGGCAAGGAGCAGGCGGCTGGAGAGGGCTCAGTGCTTGGGGCTGCCCCAGCACTGCTCCCAGCAGTCTAGGACCCAGCAGGTTGGGGGTATTTTCTCCCCAGGCATCCCTCTGGGTTACAGAAATGACCCCACAGGGCAGGGTGGGGTGCCCACCCATGGGTTTTAAGAGCCTGCCCCAGCTTGGCTATGGTCCGCGTTTCATGCCACAGCTTATGCCAGAGTCTGCGGTCCGACTTCGAGGGGGAAGGGCGAGCAGGTTCCTGCAGCGCCGTGCCCCTGCTCTGAGGAGGGCAGGGACAGGTACATCGAGGACAAGCTCACGGACATCATCAGTGCAAATATAGCCCCCGCGCCCCAGGATGCTCTGCCCTGTGTATTTTTATCTGCTGTGGCTGGCGCGCGGGGGCGGCTGATCCGCACCTCCGCAAGCGGAGCGCGGGACCTCGGCAAACAGGACGCGGCGGGTTCACGGCTCGACCCCGGGGCCCGGCGAGGAGGAGGAGGATGTACCATCAAAACAAGCAACGCTGGAGAGGAAGATAAACAAACAGGCAGCTTCCAGTGCGGCCCCAGCCGAGGGCGAGTGGGAGCCCCGGGGCCAGGGCTGGCGGTGGTGCCGGCAGCGGTGCTGGCTGACGTCAGGGCGCCCGGGGGTCAGCATCCCTCTTATTGTTTCCCACCGGGGCTGGGACCAGGGCCAGGCACCCGTCCCCCTCCCGTGTGGGGACACAGGCCAGCGGGGCAGGTGAAGGATGGCCAGGACGCGCTCTGGAGCCACAGGCCATTGCCACCCCGGGGTCCAGCCGGGTACCTGGCTGCACACTGCCTGCCTCCAGCACCCTGCCTCTCCTTTTTAACAGGAACTAAAAATAAGCCCTGGGTAGCGGAGTGGCCACAGTCTGCCGAGGACGAAGGCGGTGGTGGCCTGCGTATTTTGCAGGGTGGGGACGGCATCCCTCAAACCCACGCCAGCTTAGTGCAGTGGAGAGGAAGCAGCCCTTTGGCTCCTTCAAACGAGGGATGTTTTTAATTAGCGCAAGGTAGCTGCGGCTTTGCAGCTGTGACTGGGCCAGAGCGGGGCCGGCAGTGTGTGTGCGACATGGACTGCTCGCACGCAGGGTGCACGGCTCGGGGAGAGCCTGCTGTGGGTGCTCAGCTGGGCTGGGCTCCCTTGGCGTGGGGCTGGGGAAGGAGCTGGTGACCACAGTGCTGTTGTTAACAGGGCTGAGAGGTGCAAAAGTTGCACAGCCCTGAGCAGGTTGGCTCAGGGCAGAGGTGGCAGCATGGGGCTGCCTTGGGGGGCAGCTCAGATGAGCAGAGCAAGCTCTTGTGCACTGCCAAGCATTTGTGCTGTGCTTGCCCAGTGAGCCCCATGGGTGCCGGTGTCTTGTTCCAGACTGAGACCACCTGGGGGGTCCTTCCTGAGCAAGCTTTGGTCACATCATCCCATGGCTGCCCTGGGGTCTGAGTCCCACAGTGGAAATGCAGTGGGCCGTGGCTGTGCTGAGTAGAGCGGGACACACACTGCCCTGCACACACGTGTACTCCAGGAGCTGCACGCTGCTGCAAGCAGGAGTGGGGCGAGGGCTGCTTGTGCTCAGTGTGAGCACGCGTACCGGAGCAGGAGCATGAGAACAAGACTAGGAGTGTGCATGCTGGGGCTGATGGAACAAGGGGCAGAGTGCCACATCTGCTGGCTGAAGGAGACAGAGGACAGGACTTTGTACCCACAGTGGTGCATTTGGGGAGATGCACTGGTGGTCATCATTGTGTGGGTGCTGACCACTGCCTGGGCCCCAGCCCCCTGCGGTGTTTGCCATGGAGGCACATGGCGGTCGGTGCTGCGGTGTTATTTATTTATCTGCTGAGGCCCCATCAGGTGAGGGGCACCCAGCCAGGATGCACTTTTGGGGCTGCCACCAGCAGCCACAGGCCGCTTGCACAAGCAGTGAGTCAGTGGAGCTACATGCTGCTAAAACCAGACTTGGCACAGGCACCCCAGAGCAGCAGTCTGCCCCAAAGTGCCCAGACCACGGACAAGCAGTGAGTCTCCGGCTGCTGGACCAGGGCTGGGCTGGCTGTGACTGCTCCAGCCCTTCCCTCTATCAGGGATATGGATGCTGTCCCAGGAGCCCTGAGGGGATGCTCCATCTGGGGATGTCGGGATTTCACAGCCCAACCCCCTGTGACTGTGGCTGTGCCACTGTAGAGAGTGGGTGGCACCTGGACCAGGAACAGGCACCTGTCTGCTTGGTCCCAGCCCACTTCAGCCCAGCATCACCTGGTGGTTTGCTTGGGGATGGAGGGATGGACAAGCACCATCACAGCCACCCTCCCTGGGGTACTGCACAGCCCTTGTCTGGCATATGTGGTCTGGCATGTGCAGGGAACCCTCCTTTGCAGTCAGGGTGTTCCTCATCCTCTCCACGCTGTGCCATGCTGTGCCATACCATGCAAAGCTGTGCCGTGGTCTGCTGTGATGTGCCAGGTTGTGCCATGCCGTGCCATGCCATGCCATGCACTGCAGGCTGGAAGAGGGGCATCACAGACCGCCTGACAGAAGGGGCCAGACCCTGCTCCTGCGGGAGAGGCCCCAGCCTGTGCATGGGCACGGACTGCGCAGTGCTGCTGAGGAACAGCTCGGCTCGGGGGATGATTGATCTCGTGTCAGCAGGCGGTGGTTTGAGCCAGTGCCAGGCCTCAGCTCGAATGGGAGCATTGAAGGGGGAGAGCCCCTTCCCCCTCCTGAAAGCAGAGCAGCAATCCCCCTGCCACCACCCCCGGCCCTGCTCCCACATCTTGGCCATTATCGGCCCAGCGACTGCAGGCAGCTGCCCAGCCCTGGGGAGCAGGCAAGGGGCAGCAGGGAGTGCAGGGGTGTCTGGGGTCCCAGCCTCACCAGGCTGGGCTCTGTGGCTTTTTGGGTTAGAGGAAGGCAAAGGGGGCATGCAGGGATGGTTGGCAGGGGAGGAGGTGTGGGGCACGGTCTGCCCCTCACCGCTGTGCTTGCGGCCACCTGTCCCTGCCTTCAGCTCAGGATGTGGCAGCAGCTCCTGGAAGCAAAGGACCTTTTGAGGAGGAAAACAGGGTAGACTTTGATGAGGCGCTAAAGGCATTGCTCTGGGTCAGCAAGGGATGTGTCAGCGTCTCTGTCCCCAGCTGATGGGGTTTGGCTTGGGGTGTTGCCATCCCCACTGTCTCCAAGGGCAGAGCAGCAGTGCTGCCTGCACCCCTGGTGCTGCCCTCTGCAGCTCCCAGCACCCCTTCTGTGCTCAAAATGGGCTGTCAGGTTTTTGCACCATGTTCCTGTGTGTCCTGAGCCCTTCATTAGCTTCTTCCATACCCACAGCTGCATCCCTTCTCCAGTGGCATCCACTGGCAGCTTTTATTGGTGTTTCTGAAAGCTGATGCCTCTGTATCCCATGGGCCAAAGCCTCCGTAGCCTCTTCCAGTTGTGCCAGCCCATGCAGAGGTGACACCGAGCAGCTGAGATGTCTGGGCAGACAGCAGCACCTGGGAACGGGTTGCTCTGCACCCCAGGGGGTGCAGCCATTGGATTCCTGAGTCTGCCTGCTCCCACTCTGCTCAGACCTTCGCACCCTCTGTATCTGTGTAAGGAAACAGGGCCATTCATGTATTTCTCTCTCTATTTATACCTCTCCCTTTCCGTATTTAGTGTGTGCGCAGGCAGAGGGGGCAGTGAATGCCGGGGCCACTGATGTTCTTGGCTCCAGCACCGGCTGGAATTTCGTCCTGGAATGTATCCTGAACCGCTCTGAAAGCACGAATAAATCTCTGTGTGTTGTGTGCGTGTGTGTACACAAATACATAGACAACGTATAGACGTGGAGCCGTATAGGGCATTTGTCAGCTTTGCTATTTAAAGGTAGGAGTAGTTAGAGAGTTCTCAGCGAGGCAAACACCTCTGGATCAAAGGGATGCAGAGTGCTCTGCTAGTGACCAGGCATCTTAGAAGATAGCTGGCACTCGCTTTGTCCTCTCCAGAGACCTGAAGCCACCCTGTTGGTGACATGCCGAAAGTAGCGTGCCCACCAAGCCCCAAGCAGTGCTCTGATCCTGTGGTGCCTACACTTGATTGAGGTCTCTGCTTCCTGGCCTCCAGTTTCTCAGTGAGAGCCCCAGAGAACCAATTCCTGTGCTGCTAACACAGGCTGCAGAGCCTGATGTGGAGCCGGATGAAGTAAGGCAAGGATATCAACCCCTCTGTGGCACGGGGTGGCCCAGGGCTTCTGGAGCATCAGGGGTTGTCTCCTGAACATCAACTAGTGCTCACAGATCTTGAGGAAAGATCATGTGGGAAAGGAGAAAATAAATGCTGGGTAACAGGTCCCAAGTAGGTGCTGGGCTGGGCATCTCCTTGGGATGCTGCAGCATCTGGTGCTCATGGCTGTCTGGGAATGACAATGAAAAGGGGAAAATAGGGTACCAGATCCCAAACAGGATTCTTGGCCATGCCAGGAGGGCAATTCTTCAGGAGGTGCTGGCAGCTGCCTTGCTGTGGATCCTGGATGAGGCCCTGGTGGGAGACCCAGTGGTGCTTTTTGGCCAGAGAGCACGTGCCCTATTTAGCCCAGCTCAGGGTCACGGTAGCTTCTTGTCTTCTGGATGCTGAAAAGCCTGATATCTTGGGCTGAAAATGCCCATGTTTGGTCTCTGGCCAAAGGCGATATGTTTGTGGGTGGGGGAAATTGGAGCAAATTCCTGCTGTGAGTCCTGCACGTGTGCGCGGGCGTGCGGATAGGGGAAATATAGTTTTCCTTTTGGAAAAAAAAGCCCTGCTTATTTTTATACAGAACTCCAGAAGGGCTGAAGGTGGAAACTTGGTCTGTCAGCAGCTGTCACAGGGGAGCGGGTCCCTGCCTGAGTTTGGGGGGAAACCACAGCTGGGTGTTAATGGGACTGTTAATGAATTAATGTTGGCTGCTGGGGGCCAGCAGGGAACCTGGCTCAGTGCAGCATGAGCACATGGAGCCCTGCCTGTACATGGGCTCCGGCACAGCTGCAGAAAGCCCCAGCTCTGGGAGCCACGCACTTGGGGAGGTGTGTCTCTCCTAGTCATGTCTCACTCTCTGGGTTGTGGAAACGCTTGGAAATGTGGCCGCATTGCCGAGGGGGAGAGGGTCCTACAGCAGGGAGAGTGGAAACAGCCAGGGTGGGTGTGCTACCTTTCCACTGCGGGCATCTGCTGCCTGAGCTGGTGATACTGTTTAAGGCTGGGTCTCTTCAGCTGCAGAAACCAAACCTTCAAAGCAGTTTAGAGTGAAGTGAAATCCCCCCAGGTTTATTTATGGGTTGGAAGCTGGTGTTGCTCAGTCAGTGCAATGCCTGCAGCAGCACTGGTCTCTGCACAGCACTGCCTGTCTGCAGCCCTTCTCGGGGTTATTTCTCTTTCTCCCCAAAATGCGGAGGAGCACCCATGTGAATGCCGTGAGCACAGCTATGCCCCATGCTGTGGATTCAGCAGTATCTTTGCAGATTTTTCACAGCTGGATTGCTGGGAACAGCTCTAGAGGATAATGAGAAGGTCGTGCTGACATGCTCACCTGATGCCAAAATGGTGGGGTGCGGTGAGGCTGAGAAATAGCACTGTATCCTACTCGGACTGGAAATAAGAGGGAAAACGCAGAGAGGATCTGGAAAAAAGAGAGTAAATTCTTTTCTGTAGACTTCTCCTGCTGTGTTCTTCAGGCTCTGTGAATGAGATCTCAGCCTGTGAGATCTGGGGAAGCCTGTGGCATCTCCTGGGATTTTTCCCTCTGGTATCAGACAGCTGGTGAACCAAGAGGAAAGACTGACCATCCTGAGGGATGGATGAGTGTGCAGAAGAAGGGATGACAGTGCCAAAGAAGGGATGGCCGTGCTGAGGAAGGAAAGGCTACACCAAGGAAGGGATAGCTATACCGGAGAAGCGAAGACCGTACTGAAGTAGGAATGACCATGCCCAGCATGGGACTGTGGATGGACTGGTTCCCCAGCAGATGCTGTTCTGGATGGAGAGAGACAGAGCTTCCTCAGCTGGGAGGAAGGCTGTAATAGCCTGAGCCCTTGGGGGGATTCTGCTTGCTCCCCAGGGATGCTGTGCTTGATGCAGAGGCCACTTGGTCAGACTCTCACCTCAGTAAGGAAGCCTCTCTGGGCATTTGGACCCAGTACCTTTCCTGGGATCTTGTGCTGGTTCTTCTGAATCGATCTCCAAGTATGTAGCCAACATCTGCTTTCCAGTGCCAAACCCAACCGGTGGAACTCAGGCCCTGGAGAGGGCAGTGGCTGGGCCCCTCTGGCAGGACTGCTCTTTGCAGGGGTGGGCTTTACACAACTTGCTCCCCAACAATGGAGAAGGTCCTTCAGAGAATCCCAAATTCCAGCTTGGAGGGACTCTGAGGCGCCTCTGTGCCCGGCTGCCTGCTCTTGCAGTCCAGCTCTGGCTCCACTGGGCCTAGAGCCCTTCCCAACCCTATCTCAGACAGACGGATATCCCAAAACCCACTGGTCCCAGGGGCTCCCACTCTGGGTCCCTCTGGCTGAATGAGGTGGTGTGCGTGTGCCCAGACTGTCCCCTCCTGTGACTGTACAGTACACACAGCTAAATATATGTCCGTGCAGATACAGGAACTCAGAGGGGCTGAGTGATGCTCCCTTTCTATACCTCTTTTCATGGGGAGAGCTAATGAGATTCATGTCATTAAAGGGCTGATGTTTTGTGGGATGGGAACCTTTTAAACGGGATGTGTCCTGGCTTAGTCATGGCAAATATTTACCAAAAAAAAAAAGAAAAAAAGAGAAAGAGAAAAAAAAAGGGACATACCGTATAAAATTAGAGTTCTGAAAATAGTATTTAGAGCAAGTGAGAGAGAGGAACCTAAAACAGAAAATACAGCCCAGTCTGTTCAGGAGTCAGGGGAAGAGAGAGCGGGGAGCCGGGGGGAAAGCCAGAGATAAAACGAGAGAAACCTCGGCAGTAAAAACAGCATCTTGGTAAATAGACTATTAAAAAAATTCTGACCCGCTTTATGGCTTTCTTGGCTGCCGTTCAGCTGTGCTGCCCTGGCCGGCACGGAGGGAAGGTAGCAGGAGCCGGCGTCTGTGTGGATGCTCAGAGCCCCAGGACGCGGCTTCCCCCCGCCCCGGAGCAGCCGCACAGGGCGTTAAATTTAGCCACATAATGATGGCCCTGAGGAGGCAGCCTTTTGTAGCCACACTGTAATTACTGCCTCGCTTATAAATTTTATTTTTCTTATTATGTTTCCTCCTCCTCCTCTGCTGGGGAAGGGGTGAGGGGGGGGTCTCCCACACCCCCATCAAACCCACAGCTCTCTGGAGAGCAGGGGGTACCATGGGATATAGAGGAAGGTGGGAATGGCTGCCCGAACCCTGTGCTGCTCTCCTGCCCCAGTACAGGGCTCAGCCCTGCATTTGGGGATGGGGGAGGCATTGAGCTAACCTTGGTGTGGTATGGTCCCTGCAGCCTACGTAAAGCATGGGTGTCTTGACCCCCTTGATACTTAGCCTCACCCTCTGAGGCTGCTTTGGAGATCGACTTGCGCAGGCAGGACCAGGGGATCTCTGGTGGGGCTGCAAGCCCATGTCATAGCCAGGCAGCCAGGATCCCCACCAGGGTGTGGGGGATGCAAGGAGCAGCCATCTGGCCCTGCTTGGCTAGTCGCTGGCTCCAGCCCTGCTCCTTGCAGAGGTGGGAAAGGCGAAAAGGGCGAGGGGTGGCCCCGGCCACCTCCTCCTGCCAGGAGTGGGCAGAGGGTACGGCTCCTCTCCGAGCCGGTGCAAGTGGGGGACAGCTTCAGGCTGGGCAAGAACGTGCCAGAAAAGGTCTCGTTCCCCTCTTGTTTTCCCAAAACAAAGGAAACAGTCTTGCATTGCTGGAAGTCGCGTGCTCGGGCTGTGCTGGCTTGTTATCATCCGATAACCTGGCGACCTGGGAGCTGCCCTGCTCCTCACCCGTCGAGGCTGCACTACGGGATGCGAACAGCTTCCGCATGAGCTGCCCTTTGCAGAGATCCGTTTTCCGCTCCCTGGGCTGGGGGGGACAGTGGTGGGGGCTGCCGCGATAGCCCTGGCTGGCCCCAGGCTCACCGTGTGCCATATGCCCGGCAGGAGATCTGCCCCTGCAGGTGATGATGGATGGTGAGGGCAGAGGAAATGCAGAGATGGCAAGTGCCTTGGCATGGCCCGGGTGCTGCCATCCCATGTGTGGTGTGGAAGGAGATTTGGGACTCTGCTATATTTTGCTTTGTCCCGTGCAAACACCCTGAGAGCACCATGGCCAGGCTTTGCTGTGGAGCAGGGTGGGCAGTGTGCAGGGCTGGGGGTGGCAGGGGTCCCTTGGGGCATACAGTGATGCCTTCAGGGAAAGGACCCTTGCAAATTGCTAAGGAAGGCTGTCCAACACCAGGACTGCCTGCTTTCCCTTCCAGCTTTGCCCCTTCTTCCAGGCTCTTGCCTTGGGGAGGGTGCAGCCAAGGTGCCCTAGGGACTTTGATGGGACTGGTGGTCACAGTGATGTTCATCTATCACTGTGGGGACACGTTTTGGGGGAGCATCTCCTTGGCAGAGCTGTGTGTGGGGCACGTGCGTGACCACAGCAGTCTCACCCAGCTGTGCCCAGGGGAGCCAGCTCATCCCAAAGCAGCCCCTTTCTCCTGGCCTGTGCTATAATGGCTCTGTTCAGCACAACGATGACCCGAAGCAACCTCCATCCCTTGCTCAAGTACCCGTTTCAGGGCAGGCAGGACAATACTAAATCAACTCCTTTAAAGCCTCCTGACCTGCAGCCCCACAGACGTGCCGGTCTCCATCCCTCCCTCATCTCCTGCGGGCACACTGGGGTCTTGGTGCGCTGGCCAGCTGCCCGGGCACGGGGCTGCCTCGGCCGCTGGCCAGGAAGCTCCTGGCCTGGCTGGGTCCGTGCTCTGACCCTCCACCCCACTGCGGGGTCCGTGGCTTGCGCCAGGCGCCAGGGATTCAGCACCGAGGTGGTCGCAGGAGTCCCCGGGGACAGCAGCCACCACCTCGCTGGTGGTGGCTTGGGAGCCCAGGTGTAGAGAGCGCTGTGAACCAAGAGACAAAGTGCCCTTTCAGCCTAAGGCCTGGAAAGATGTCTGTGTGTGTGTGCAGAGGTTAATGCCTTCGGCCCCGGGGAGAGGAGAGGAGAGAGCACGGGCTGGCTCCGTCCCCACGGGGAGCTGGGAGCCATCCCCGCACATGTGCCTCTGCATGTGCCTGCGTGTGCCTCTGTGTGCAGGAGGCTTGTGCATTTCCGTCTCGGTGTATTTACATACGTCATGTGTGTATCTTACTCATCACTGTGTTTTTCTTTCCTTGTTCTTGGGTCTTTCCCCCACCCCCGCCATGGATCTATAATTCTTATGGCATTTTATTCTTCGCTTTTGTTTTTTTTGTTCAAATCTCCCGTTTTGGAAGTTGCTGCCTCCTTAGGAAAATAAACTGTATTTTTAGTGCCTGTCTGCAAGGCTGCTGATGCCGCCTGCCCCTGCTCATGGCTTACTCACTACTTGTTTAAGCTTTTATTTACCCCTTTGCCTCGTGTTGGAGTGTGGGGGCAGCCAGTGGCATGCTGGGGCTGAGCAGCACGGCAGGAGCACGTCAGAGTTGTGAATGAGTGAAAGGCAGCTCCAATCTGGCCTTTATTGAGGTCTGGGTTTGCGTAGCTCTGGAGCAGCCTGCCCTGTAATCAGCCAGCCACCAGAGTTGGCCAGCCTTGTAATAAAGTAGCTCTATATTTATTTGTTCTGTTTATACGCTGCTCTGTAATAAGTTGGGAGTCTTCCCCACTCCCCCCATTTTCTTTGGGAAGTTCCTCTGGGTCTCCAAGGGGATCTGCCATCCTGTGTGCAGTGGATGCTTGGGGCCCTGCATCCCGCGAGCTGCTCTGGCCGCATCTGGGCCACGTGCCTGCAGCTGTGTGCCCCATACAGCCCATGTCCAACTGTTCCCAACCTCTCCCCAGCATCCCAGCCCCATTCCCCAATGCAGAGAGCCCCAGTGGCTCCCCTGGTACCGCACATCTCCCCATGGCCCCTTCTCCCCCATCCCCGTTGCCCCCAGCGCTGCCTCTGCGAGCCCCCCTCCCTCCCTCTCTATTTCAACCTTGGGTCTTTTTAAAATACATTCATTAAAGGGAGCTCAGTTGCCCTTTCCCCAGCGAGGCTGGAACACTGACAGCCTGTTCGCCCGCGTGTCTGTAATTAAACTCAATCTCTGGGTGAATACAACAATGTGACTGCACAGAATAATTCCTGGAGATCCTGACGCCGAGGAGGAGTGTGGCCTGTAAGCAGCCCATTCACGCCTGGCTTTCTATAAATACTTTACTATGTGGCATTAAGAAAACTTCAAGCCCTTTCTCCCCCCCTCTTTTTTTTTTTTTTTATTAGTGCTACATAATATAGTAATTGTGTGACTAGAAGGTCCCCCCTGTGCCTGCCCGGGTTCACAGGCCTGGGTGTGACCTTGCAATGCACTGGCTGAGCACGGGAGCCATGCCCAGGCACTGCTGTGCCCAGGGACCTGCCAGCCTCACCAAGGGGATGCAGGTGGCCTCCAGAATCCTCCATCCCAGGGCTCTGCCAAGCTAAAAGGCTTATGCCCCTAAAACCCTTCCCAGGGGTGTCCCTGCTGGCAGCAGTGCTCGGCTGATACATGTTCTGTGGTCCTAAGAGCTGTGGCTGCTGGAGGGAGATACCTATGGATATTGGGGAAGAGGGAGGAAGGACAGGCATGGGGGAGCATCCCTGCATTCTGGCTGCTCCTCAAGTTCCAACCTGGTAGCTCTCTAACCTGGGATCCTTGGGAAGCCATGGGACAGCTGCTCCACACGTCCCATCATGCCCAAGGACAGGGGTTAAGTGTGTGTCCCAAGTGTGATTACATCCCCCTTCTGTCCCCTGAGGCCATGCCTGCCCTCCCCTCCCCTGAAGCCTGCTGGTAGCATGGCTGGAAGGGTGCTCAGGCACACCCAGGTCCCTGGGGAATCCGTCCCCTGACCTGTAACCTTTATCACCGATGCTTTCCAAAGCAGACAGACAGCTTTCCTCAGCCATGGGGTGTGCCAGCCCCACACACTGCCCAGCTCCCCAGGCAGCATCCCTTGGCTGGCTCCTGGGACACTGTGACTACAAGTGCCTGTCATGGTGCAGGTGCCACGGTCACAGAGCAGTCAGCTCCCTGCCTGCCTGGCTCTTGCGCTCTGTGCTTTGAGACCTCGGGGTTGCAGAGAAAGCAGGGCTCCCCTCCCACTCCTCTGGCCGGCTGAGGAGCTGGAGTACAGAGGCTGGGAACGTGGACAGAGGATGGGTATCCCACCCTCACTCTGCCACCTGGTTGACGTGAGGATATCGCTGCGTTTGCATGGCCAGGAGTAATATTAGATCTTTGTGCTGTGTTGATGTTCTTGAAAGCCACAGTGGGCATTAATATTCATGAGCCCACTCCGCCTCATCCATAGTCATGTAGCATCCCTCAACAGTGTGGCTCCTGCATGTTTTTCACTTGCGTGGCAGTGCAGTGCCCCAGAAAGTGGCACCGTGCAGAGCCAGAGGTGCCAATATGCCACCAGCCAGAGCTGAGCAAGGGCCATGGTTGCTGGTGCAGGATGAGCTGTGGGAATTTGGGGATCAGCTCTCTCTGGGTGCTGCCCTGTTTTGTGGCTGCCTAGCTGAGCTTGAAGATGAGCAGACCCACAGGTAGTGCCCTGGAACAGGGACCTCCAATGTCCCTGCTCTCCCCCACAGCCTGGCATTTCTGCAGCTGCTGCAGCCGTGTTCCTGCCTTGGCGGGGTAGCCTCTAAACTTGACCCTCGAAAGCTGCCCAGTGCTTCTGGAAGCCCTTGGGCAGGGTCTGCATCTGGTGGTGCAGAGTAGAGTGCCAGGAGAATTTCAAGTGCCTCCTATCCCCTCCATCTCTCACCCCTCTCTGTCTGCTTTGCTGCTGACGTCCCCCTGCATGGCCCTCCAACTGCCCCACTTCCCAGATTTATTTTGTGGGACGACCCAAACTGCCCCCCAGCCCCGGCACGAGGGGCTTGGAGCCCAAAGGAGGAACAGCTCGGAGGCACTTGCACCCTCATCGCTGCCACCCGGCTGCAAACTGCATGCCCCGGGTGTGGGAGCGGTGGGTGACAGGGACGCGGCAGATGGNCTGCATCCCGGGCACTGCATCCTGCCTCCCACGCACTGCCTCTCGGCGTGCCAGGCACTGCATCACTGCAGCCCCGGCACTGCATCGCTGCATCGCCCTGGCTGCAGCCTCTGTGACAGGGGTGCTTCAAGGCAGCAGGGCTGATACCCACATTGTGCTGTCAGCCTGGTCAGTGGTGCAGCAGGAGCCAAGCAGGCTGTCATGCAGCCAAGGAGCCTTCCCCCATCACTATAGCATCAGCCCCATGTGGGTTAGGAGTAGGGGTGTGCCTGCAGCTGGTCTTGCCCTGGTCTCCCTGCTGCAGAGGTCCCTCCATGCTTACTTTTCTCAGGTCAAATGAATCAGGGCAGATGAGTGGGGTTAGGCTCCAAATTTGGGGGTTCTGGGCCTGTTTTTTGCTTTAGGAAGGCTACAAGGAGTGAAAGGTTTTGGTGGGAGCAGTAGAGAGCTGGGATCCCAGCTCCCCAGCCCCTGCTAGGGCAAGGCAAGAAGGACTGGAGCCAGCTGGGTGCTGCCCAGCACAGTGTGGGGAACAAACAGCATCAGTGGCCACAGCTCACCTCCTCTCATCATTTATTGCTCAATCTTCAGAAAGGGCCTCTGTTGGCCTATTTGTTTATGATTTTGTTGCAAAATCTGTTGATAGAGAGATGAGAAATTTTACTAAGACCTCGGCTCTTGAAGTGATGGTACTGCTCCATCGACCGTGCTCAACCAGTGCTCATCCCGTGCTGGCTCTTTCATTCCACCTGGGATCAGCAGTTATTCTTGCAGACATCAATACCGCTGGGGGCTGTTGTCATCCACAGCAGAGACC
This sequence comes from Dryoscopus gambensis, assembly GCA_013389985.1. Taxonomy (NCBI): domain Eukaryota; kingdom Metazoa; phylum Chordata; class Aves; order Passeriformes; family Malaconotidae; genus Dryoscopus; species Dryoscopus gambensis. The sequence goes on along the minus strand of WEIT01025938.1, from coordinate 120,393 downwards.
TTTGTCCATCTCCCCTCTCCAGCCTCTCACTTGTCACTTTTACAGCTCATCTTCAAGCTGCCTCCAAGTTCAGGTGTACTGCCAGAGTCTCCCCACAGCCAGGCCTCCTGCCTCTGCCCATAGCAAGGGTTTGGGCTGTCGGGAAGCTCTGGCAAGGCTTGCCCAGACCTACATAGTGATGTGTCCCATGCAGCTCCACAGAGCGGTCCCTCCATTCTGGAGGCTTCCCATGGGCCCGGGTCTCGGCGGAGCTGCACAGTGCGAGCCAGGGTGCCCTTCCCCTGGCTCCTGACCCTGCCAGCCTGTCTGCGCAGCTCCCGGTGCTGCTGCCTCCCCTGCCTTTTACTTATGTATTTTTACAGCTCGGAGGGAGCCGTCCTGCCCCAGTTCCCTGCATGCTCCTAATTTCATAGTTCTCTCCATATATCCATATATATCCATATAGCATTTGATACAGGTTTTATGGGCATTTCCATACGTTTTACAGACACAGCCATTACAGAGCCAGGTTTCACCTGAGAAACCTCTAGGGAGCAGAGCACTGAATCGCCTTAGTCTTGGCCCCAGAACAAGGCTCTCTTCTCTCCCTTGCTGGGGCTGCCGCTATCAGTGCTGCAGAGGGCTGGGGGACGGCTTGGGGCTGGTCATGCCAGCCTCGAGAGCCAGGATGCTGCCTGCAGCCTCATCCATCCTGCTTCTTGCAGCCTCATGCTGCCAACCCCAGGGCTGTCACTTCTGCCCCTTGCTCTCTTTCCAGATGGATGCCACTGGCAAGGGACTGCTTTGAATTCAGGACCACAATCTGTATGGCAGGGTTGCCAGCATCCAGCCTGTTTGCCTGCCTGTTGGGCTGCACATCCAGCTGGCTGTGGGGACTGGAAGCCCTTGGTGGTGGCGCAGAGTGATGCCATCCCAGCTGTCAGGGCAGGGACTCCGACGCACACGGCTCTGAACATCACAGCTGCTGCAGTGCGTGCAGAACATCTGAGCTCTGGCACAGTGGCTTCTGGCTGGTGGAGGGGCAGAAAACAATCCAGGTTCATGAAGCTCTCTGCAGATATTTTGGCCTGCGACAGAGGCTGCCAGCACTGCAGTAATGTCCAGCACTGCACAGGGTCTGACTGTGTTCCCAGCACAGGAGAAGAAGCCTCAGATCGTGTTTAAAAAGAAGTTGGGTGACATGTGTCTTCATCTCCACTGTGGCCAAGCCCTGGAGCAGCCTGAAGTGCAAATCTAAGGCATCACCATGGCGCTGTGTCTAGGTGCTGGGCTGTTGAGCACTGTCTGCAGGGGAAGATGGACTGGGACAAGTGCATGCAGGGTTGTGTCCACTCTTAGCAACCCAACAACCTATTGCTGCTTGACAGGAGCAAACATAGCAGCATCTGGCCTCACTTCAGGTCCCAAGTTCTCCTGGCCTCAGGCTGGACTGATGGGATAAGGAATTTTCCACACTGTGTGTGAATTCCCATTTGCAGGGCAAATCCCCACTCCCACCCAGCACTGCCTCAAGGACTGCTCCTTGATGCTCAGCCATCCCAAACACGGCTGTGGCATCATACAATTCAGCCCTGCATGTGACCAGTGCCCTGGATCAGCTATTAATAGCAGCTCCCCTCTCCCCTTTTGAGGGCTGGTGGGAGTCCAGGGTACATCCCACTCTCTTTTCTCGAACAGGTCCTGAAAGCAGGAACCATTTGTGGCTTCCCCGGCCAGCATGCCTCTCCTTGGCCTCCAGCATATGCTATTTTCTGTGCTGTTTACTGTTCTTCTGTGGGCTGTCAGGTTTCCACGCTGGGAAAAGGCTTGTAAATGGGGGGGGGTGGGCAGCGAGTCCGCACGGAGTGGCTACGGGAAGGCGGCGATGGAGGAGCACAGACATGGCCTTTATCACAGCCTAGGGGATGTGTGGCTCATAAATCCAACCCAGGCAGATAGGGGATAAATCATCCCAGCTGGGACACTGGTGGTTACCCATGGTTAGAAATTAACTTTGTGTTGGATGGGTCCCAGGCTGTGGGATGGGAAGGGAAGGCTGCTCTGGGCAGTGTGCCTCCTGCCTGGACAGCCCTGGAGCCAGGCTGCAGGCAAGCAAGGAGATGCCCACTGCCCTGGCCCAGGCAGGCAGGGCTGGTGGGCACAATTAAAGCCAGAGTGATGAAGCAAATGAGCCGGGGTGGATGCTGTGGCTGAACCTGTGCTGCGGGTGAGGATGCTCTGGCATTCACTCCGACCTGGCTGGACTTTGGCACTTAGACAAGTGTCTGTAGCCACTGCACTCGTCATCGTGGGGCTGCAGCACACTGGGCGCTAGGGCTGGTCTACATGGGAGGGGACAGGGACCCAAAGTGGCAGGGAAGGCGGCAAGATGTGCGTGCAGGGCAGAAGAAGGTATGTGCTCACAGCAGGACTGTCATCTTCCCCTCGGGGTTTGGCAAAAATGGAAGCCTCATCCTGGTATCACAGGGACATGCAGGCTGGGGCAGTCTCTGGCCTGGCTCTGTGCCTCTGAGGGTGGGAGGAGGCAGTGAAGCCCACAGACCCTGTTTCACTTTCTCTCTCCGACTGCAGCATCCTTCTAGCCCCAGTTCCCCTTTCTCCCATCCCTAGTGTTCCCTGCCCAGCTGCATGAACATCCCCAAAATCTATTATGTGTAGGGCCAGGGCTTACACGATGGCTTTTAGGTACGCAGCTACGGAAACCTTCTGCTCAGGTCAAGTGCCCACAGCTGGGACCATGTCAGTCTTGGGGTCCCAGAGCACCCACTGAGGAGGAAGAGGGGAAGGGGCAGGGGTGATGGGGACACCCCTCCTGCAGTGGGTCTCCAGGCATCTGGCTCAGCTCACTCCTGGCCAGCTCTCTAATAGCTCCCCAGCTTTCCTTTCTAATGAGGCTCTAATTGGAAGCCGGTTGTGCTTCCCTTCCCCTCCTCTCAGAGCTCTCCAGTCCCAGTGCTGCAGGGTGATTAAGCTGAGGTTTTGGGTTTTTTTAATATGGCAGAATTATTTTGGAAGGGCCAGGATCGTTACATGACGGGCTTCTTGAAAAACCCCAGGCTTCGCCTTTCAGACGAGGCCTTTTCAAGTGGTTTTGCACAGTACACGTCTCTGGGCAGCAACCGTCTCGAACAGTTACTGTTAATTATAGATGCCTCTTTCCCGCTCGCCCATTACTCAAAGGATTTTTGTGTGTTTTAACAGTGTTTTACATCAGCCTGAATAAGACTCTATTCAGTATTTCCGAGAGCTGGAACTTGGGCATCCCCTGCTGTATGTGTCGTGCTCTCCTCCCTGCATCCCTGGGGTCGGGGACCAGGCAGCCAGCATGGGCACAAGCCTTCCTCCTGCTGCCCAGCCAGTGCATGCACTGCTCTGGGCGCGGGAGTTGTGCCTGCTGCGTGCACACGCTCTTGGCACCCTTCTCCTGGCTGTGTATGGCCTTGGGTCTGCATGCTCAGCTCCTTGAGCCATCCCCTGAATCCACCCTCCATCATTCTTCTTACGGGCTGAGCTCCACTGCCAGCCGGTGCATGCTCCGCCAGACCATGTGCCCACAGCCGTGTCGTCCTCTTTGCCCAAGGATTCAGGGTCAGTGACAGCCTCAGGCACAATGGTCCCATCCTGGTCTCCTCGGGATGCGCAAGGGCGTCTTCTCCTTGCTGAGTTCCAGGCCAGTGTGTTCCCCTTGCACTAACACAGTAGCTGGGGCTGTTCCCCAAGTCCTCCTTCATTGCCCAACTATTCAACAGCAACTTTTTGCAGTAATGTCCTCAACAGTGCTCTTGCCTCCCATGCCACCCCATTTGTACCCTCTGCCTGCAAAAGCCACCATTTATTCCAGCTTGCCTCCTGTGTTTGACCTTAGGTGTAGGCTGTGAGAGGAGCTTGCATCTTCTCCCATGACAGCCAAGCTGGTTTAGCCATCCTCCTTGTGGAAACATCTTGTCCTAATTATTTTCCCATTCCCACTGCAAACCCCAGATGCTCAGCTGGGCATGCTGGCTCCTTTGGAGAGCTCTGGTGGGTCTGAGAGGGGTGATTTCCCACTGCAGAGCAATGCAATGCCTTCTCTCCAGCCACAGGCCACTGGTGTTTCTGCTCCTGAAGCGTACCCTGAGCTCTGGGTCCCCCTTGAGAGATGGGAACCCCCCCAGGCTGTGCTGAGCACTCCACAGAGGGGGCACAGACTCCTGGGCAGAGCCACTTGCCCAGGGGCTGGGCCACTGGGCTTGGCAGTGGGTGTCCCTGCCAGACAGTGGAGCTTTGGTCAGCGCAGAAGTCTAGAAGGGTTGGAAGATAAGGAGCAGCATCAGGACTGTTCTGCTGACCAATTTCACAAGGCCGGAGGTGACAAGAGCTTCCCCTGTGTCCTCTGTGAGCTGCTGGCTGCTCTCTCAAGAAACCACAAGCTGGAGGGGAAAAGTGGATCCTCATGCCCACCATCCATCCTCCTTCAGGCTGGAGTGGGGACTTTGGGGACGGTGAGGGGCAGCTGGGGGGCACAGTGGCATTGTTCAGGGAGAACCCCCTTTGGGGAAGGGGGGTATGCACCTTCTTTGGGCACCTCTGCAGCCCTCACCTCCTCCACCTCAGCGTATAGGGCACTGTGGTCAGGCCCATTTATAAAGCTGGTAAATATATTGGCAGAGTTTGTGTCCCCTCCAAAGGTCAATATTTGTGCAGAGTTTAATTTTAACTTAACAAGCAGTTGTTTGCAGAGGCTGCCCTGTTTGTGTGTGCCTGTGTGTATGTGTGTGCGCTTCCCCACTGATCGATGCCCGTGGGGAGCAGTGTGAGTGGCTCGGGCGTGTGCACTGACTCACGGGGCTGCAGAGGGGGTCGGTGACACTTCCCGCTCCCGGAGATGCTCCGGATGCTGGGGCAGCACTATGTGGTCCAGAAGATAAGGCCCGGGGTCTGTGGACGAGTCTATAAATGCAACCCACAAACCTCTCCGGGAGGTGACAGCGGGCAACATGTGCCCCGTGAGGCTCTGAACAGCAGCCAGTGGGGACGGTGGCTTTCCCAGCCTGTTCTGACCGGTGCCCTGGGCTTGCTACAGGCAGCCCTGCAGCCGCACAGCCCCCAGCCGTGCCCCTTCTGAACCCGTGTGGCTTTTGTGGCTCTCACCCATGTGCTGGCAACATGGGTCTCCCAGCTGAGCACATTGTTCAGGCCAGCTCCAGGGCTCTTCCAGCATCACTGCCCATGGGGTTTTATACCCCCTGTCCACCCTCCCACCCCACCAGGTAAGGCAAACCTGCATCCCACATGCACCTGCAACACCTCACCGAAGCTGGTGGCTCCTCTTTGAGAGGTCTAAAGCTGAAGTGCCCCCGTGCTGGCAGGGAAAGGGGAGCAGTTCTGGCCTGGTCTGTGCCCAGGCACCCAAGGCTTCTGTTTGTGCTACTCCCAAAGCTTCTCTAGCTGAAGCCCCAGGCTGTGCTTTACCCAGGGGCAAGTACCCTAGCCAGGCTTGGGGACAGGCTGTGCCACTTACTCACCCCATAGCATCTCATCCCTTGGAATAGAGGCCGGGATCTCTCAGGTGCCTGCGGTGCATTCCAGCATCCTGGGGCAGGATGGGTCAACAAGTTGGATCCGGTACCTCCCCCCAGCCCATCTTGCCGACAGCACAGAACATGTTGTCCGTGGGAAAATGGGAGAATAAGAGTGGGAACAGCCCTTGCTGCAGGAGTTTTTCCAACAGCCTTGAGGCAGGAAGGGGGGTGCAGCTGGAGGAGAGACAGAGAGGACAGAGCCCACCATCCCCGCAGCGCAGCTGCTGGGACTCCGTGTTTTGCAGCCCGCCTTGTGGGCGCTGAGGTTTGGTTTCCTTCTCTCTACTCTTTTCCTCTTCCTCGCCAGGCCCCGGGGCTGCTGACCGACCTCAAAGGGAAAAGCAGGCTCCGAGGGACAGCACAGGGATGGGCAGGGGTAAACACGGGGCTGGGGCCGGCCAGGCAGTGGGTGATGGAGGTGAAGTCATGCCGTGACGTCAGCCCTGCGGCTTTGGGGACAGCCGTGGTTAGGCTGCTCAAGGAGGGGCGGCTGTTTTTCTGCAGCTCCGCCGCTTGCTCCTGGTGCCCGTCTAACTTATAAACTTTAATGGCCAGTTTAAAAGGTTCCTGCCATGGGCACCTTGTTGCCAGATTTAGGTTTTTAATTTGGAAACTTTCCACTCTGTGGTCAGAGGAGGAAGGACTTGGGTCCGCTCAGGGCCAGTCATCAGGACACGCGGGTGCCAAAGAGACAGTCCTAAAGGACCATGCTGTCGTCACTGGTGTCGGGACAGGGTTGGCCACGCATGGGGCAGACAGACTGGAGGAGCCCCCTGGTCCTCTCCCGCTGCCCACATATTGGTGGAATAAATTTAGCTCCTCCTCCGCCGCTGGCTGGGGGAGCACCGTCAGCTGCCACCTGCTCCCGATCAGCACAGTCCTACCCCAGGTCACCACGGCTCTGGGCTGTGTGGGCAGCATCCTCATCCTGCAGCCCTCGGGAGACACCGGGGGCCCACAGACCTCGGCTCGCAGGGGCGAGCATTGGGCTACAGCCACGTTTGCTCCCACAGGTGCCAGCAGAGCTGGGGTTAGACGCAGAGCCGGGGTCAGACAGAGCCAGGGTTAGGTACAGAGACAGGATTGTGCACAGAGTAATGCCTGGATGTACTGCTTGGCAGGAGGAGACGATGCAGGGCGAGTACTGCTGGAGACACTGAGGGCATGGCACTGCTGCACTTCCTCCTCTTCCTCACATCCCACCTTCCCTGAAGCCCTTTGGCAGCCCCCGCGAGGTGTGGGTTAGCAGAATCACATTTCCCTAGTGCAAGCTCATCTCTCCTCTGCCTGCAAAGGCTCGAGAAGCCCTTACAATGCCCAGGAGTTGCAGGGTGCTGGGATACAGGGTGAGACCTAACCCTTCCCATCCAACAAGGAAACCAGCCTATGGGCTTGATGGGAGTCTCCCCACAGCATTTCCCCCCAGCCCTGGGGAGAGTGGGGACATCTTCCCCCACCCCTGCTACAGCCACCTGGGGTTACTAACGGTGGGGCACCATGGAGTGACCACAGCTTGGCTGGGTCTCTCCTTGTCACCAGACTGGTGTGGTGGGACTTGTCCTTATGTTCCCGCTGTCCGTGCTGGATGTCTGAGAGAGCTGCATGAGGGCTGGTCCCTCCAGTGTGTGCTGATGTGCCCATGCTGTGAGTCCCTGTGATGGGCTGGATCAGAGCCCACCCTGGAGCATCTTAGCTATCAGGAGGGTCCAGGGATTTGCTGGGGGTCTGGGGAGCTGAATGGCAGACAAGATGGCTGGCTTGGCTAAAGTCTGCACCCCAAGGGTTGAGCTTCCCCAGGGTGGGCACCCAGAACACTATAAATAGCACATGAAGCCAGAGGAGCAGAGGAGTGGCCCTGGTTTACCAGCACTTTCATACCATGGCTTTCAAGTGGTTCCCTTGCCTCTCTCCCATGAGCCAGTGGCACATCTGCACCCAGCCTCCAGTGCTGTGCCACGTGCTCTGTGGCCGCTGGAGCTGGTGCCACGTGCCAGCCCTGGAGCAGCCCTGCCTTTGCCAGCCCTGTAATTGATTCCTGCTCTCCTGCACGGGTGGAGGCTGCAGATGTGCAGCCTGCTAGGAGGCAGTGGACTGCGGGCACCAGCTCCAGGAGCCAGCAAGGGCAGAGTGAGGAGCAGCCTGGTCCTCGCCTTGGCTCTGATGTCGACTTGAAGAGCTGCCTTTTGAGTTTCCAGGTGTTCAAAGAGGTTCTCTCCCAACCTTGATTTCCTGGAAGCAGGGCATTGAGGGAACCCTGTTCCCCCACTTTGGGGCTGCTGGAGGAGCTGGGGGTTGTTTGGGAGCAAAGAAAGAGCTCCTCGACTATCACTGTGTGTCTGCTGATGACAGGCTCATGTTCTGAGATTATGGCAGCTGATGGCAGTGTAGGGTGGGTCTACAGAGGTCCCTTCTTACTCCCCCAAGCCTGCAGAAAGACCTGGCCATGGTGATGGCAGGGGTTTAAGTTGAGGAGGATTTTGTAGCCTGGCGCCGTATAGGAGGCAATATATTTGAGCATGTTATTATGAATAAGGTTGGAGAGAGACCAGTTTTTAGACTGGAGGGTGATGCTGGTGCAGGAGAGAGGGACTGCAAACAGATGAGGTTTGGCATGAGCACAGGGCAGCCGGAAGCAGGCACCCTTGGTACCTTGTTTTCCAGGGCTGCTGCTGACAGATAGTGCTGCATGGAAGAAAACGCCCGGAAACATAGGGATGAAAATGGTGAGGCTTTTAAAAAACGTTGTATTTAGCCAAAGGGCACGGTTTTGCTGTCTGGAGATGGCAAGGGGTGGGTGAACCCTTCAGAGCAAGGCAAGCATGAATGGATAGAGCAGTGTGATGAGTGGGCAGGGGGCTGGAAAAAGCAGCAGTCGCCAGAGCTGAGGAGGTCTTTGCTCCTCACTGCCCACGGGGGAGTGGTGAAGCTCAGAGCACCTCTCCCAGCACAGGAAAGTGAGGAGCAACTTGGGCTGCAGTGGCTGAACCTGGCAGGACAGAGATGAAGAGGCTGCAGCAACAAGGGGAAATCTGCTTGCCCAGGTGGAGTGGCACAGCATGGGGCATGGTTGGGGCCACGGCTCCCAGCTCTCCCAACCTTCTGTGCCCCCCCCAGGTAGCACCACAGGGACCCTGTCCCTCTCTCCAAGGGCTGAAAGGGCGAAGGTGCCCTGACAGAGTGTTTTATTAGCAGCAGGTGCCTGAAATCCAACCGTGGTGGTGCAGTAATCCCTCCCCTCACCTGGAGATGAACCCAGCTTGAGAGACGTGGCTGTGCAGGGTCAGGCCCTGCCGGTGCTGGGATTGCCCCTGCCATAACCAGAGCATCTCCCTGGCAGCCTGACGGGCTGCTCCTGCCGCGGGAGACAGGCGCGTAATGCCTGATTTCACAGCGCTGGCATGCTCTGTTTGCTTGTGGCAATGATCTCTCCTGCTCTGTCCGACTCTAGCCCTTGGCCAGGCCCCAACCTGCAGCTCTGTCAGCTGGGATTAGGTACAAGATTTCAGCTAAAACATCTTTGCTCTTGGCTGCAGCAATGACAGAGAGGGGAAAGGTCAGCCTGTCATCTCTGGAGATGAAGCTCCTGCCCTGCCACCACCCCATGTGTGGCATCCCCCAGACCTGCCTTCAGCCCCTGCAGCCAGCACTGGGGCTTTGCAAACCCCACACAGAAGAGAAGGAGGAAGGCAGAGATTTCCCCACCTCTGTGATTCTGAGGTTATCTATGAGATGGGCGTAGGTCCCTGGGCTGTCTGGAACAAACCAAGGGAATACTTGTAAAGGAGAGAGGAACAGCAGTGGTCCATGCAGAAAGGGTCCCCCATTTGCTGTCTGCTCTCAAAGTGCTCCTTGCTGTGTCCGGCTTGTTCCAGCAAAGCCATGTCTGAGAGGAGGAGCTGTGGAGCAGCAGCCCCCTGCCCTCGATGCCTCCAAGAACAGGACTGGGGGTGGTTTGGCAGCAGACAGGCAGTGATGCCCTGTGGGATGGCTGGCAGCCTAGTGCAGGTAGTGCCAGGGGAGGCAGAGCAGGGTCTGTGGCACCCTGGCAAACGCCAACCTTGGACTTGCAGGAGCACTGTATCTGTGTCTCACTATTGCATCGTGCGGAGCCCAAGCTGAGGCTTCTTATCACCTCACGGCGAGGTGCACAGCCCCGAGCAGCCTTCCGTGGCCCCGCAATCTTGCCCTCTCCCAAAGTGCTGCTTCCTGCTTGTCTCGCTGGACCCTGGCTTTGTTGGCTGAGCTCGTTTAGCTTTGACAAAGTTTATAGCGCTGGAATGCAGAATGGCTGCTGGCCTCCCTCCAGCCTAAACATCTCCACCCCACAGTGCGACAGGCGCTGATAAGGGTGAGTGCCACAGCGGGCAGGTATCTCGTGCCCAGCCCGCGACCTTACAGCCACACGACCTTGAAGGTTGCCATTTATCTCACGCGTGTGTGTGCGCGCGCACGCGAGCTGTCTCCCATCCCCAAGAAATGTTCTCCACATCCCTGGTTCTCTCTCCAGGCCAAACCCACATGCACGTTGCCCGAAACCGACTCCGAACAGACTCCTTTGATGAGCAGAGCTTAAATATATATTTGGCATTCCAGCGGCAACGTGCCGAGCGTGGCCAAGGGTGTGAAAGTGTTTGCTTGACAAACTCCGGGGGCTCTCGCCTCTCTGCTGGCTCTGGGGATTTGCAGGAGAGAAATATCAAGGAATTTTTCACCTCTCTGTTTTGTTTTGTGTTTTTATTTTGTTTTCCCTCTGCGAGTGCATTTTTAGCTCTGGTGAAAAGTGCCTGATTGACAGTCATAGAGACTGAGTCCCCTCTCTTTGCTGAAACAGGGACAGCAGGAGCAAACATCCCACCCTGGGCCCAGATGGGAGAAGGAACAGCCCAGAGAACCTCACATTGAATGTGGGGGCTCCCATCTCCTCTCCACTGTCCCCTCCATGAGTCCAGTGCTGTCATGGACCAATTTGGGTACCAGCAGGATGGAGATGCACCACATCCTAGATGTCCCAGGCTGTGGTCTTCTGAGAGCTGGCTCATTTGCAAAGACCCTCTCTATGCTGAGGGCAGTGGGTTCCAGTCACCACTCAGCTGGCCTCAGAGAGCCCCGGCACCACATTGTGGAGACACCCATGCCCATTGCTCCACCAAGGATTTCCCAGCCAGTGTCCCCACATGCCGTGGCACCAGCTTGGGGTACATGCTGGTCTCCAGGCACCTTTGGGGTTGCAGAGGGTCTTGTCACCTTGTGCCTGTGAGCGGAGAGATGGAGCAAGCGGAGCTGAAGAGTGTCTCCGTGGGCAAGTTGAAGGTGGACAGGCTGGTTGCTTGCAGCCTCCTAAAATGATGCATGGGAGGTGCTGGGGGCACGAAGTCAGAACCCGGAGCTTCACTTGCCATTCAGTTCCTTCTGGGCTGCAGCCTGTGGTGGGGCAGGAAAGGCAGCTCCATCACCAATTTCCATGTGATACAGGATCCGTGGAGGGACTGGGATGTGCAGAGCAGACTGAGGTGCAAAGCTGGAATCCTGGGCTTGGATGTGAGCCCAGAGATGCCTCCTGCATGGAGAGGAGAAGGAAAGCAAATCTTCCTCATCAGTCCAGCCACTGCATCCTGCACCTATGGAAAATGGGGAGGGGGTGCGCTGGGCAGTGGATTTGGTTTCAGAGCCCATGTCCGCAATGCCTGCCAGAGCAGACTGAGAACTGGGCTGGCTCTTGGGGAGGGGGCTGAGGGGGCTGCATCTGTGTGTTCCCAGCTGTCCCCAGTGTAATCCGTTATGAAAGAGAACCCTCTGCCCTGCTGCATCCCCGTTGTCAGGTGGCAGCGCTGCCTGACCCTAAACCACCTGCCACTCCCAGCCTGATGGATCACCATGGAAATAGGGGTGCTGCCCCCCAGACCAGCAGAGGGAAAGGGCCTGGGGTCTGTGGGGCAGAGGTCCAGACTCTGGAGGCTGCAGAGCAGGGGTTAGGATGTTGGTAGTCTGTGGGGAGAGGCTTGGTGCCCAGGGACTGCAGGGCAGAGGCTGGTACCATTTTGCAGAGGGATTGGGCTGCTGTGAATTGAAGCTGCTGAGAAAGGGATGTGGAGGGACCGTGGAGCAGGGTTGGGGATCCTGGGGGGCCATGAGGTTGGCGGCAGGCTTTGTCCCCAGGGCAAGGGCAGGCTTGGCTTGGGCTCCCCGAGGTTTCCTTCCCATCCCACTGAAGAATCGCTGGCTTGTCTGAAGGATCATTGACCTGTGGATTTCCTGGACAGCGAGTCCCTTTCATGTGGCCGCTTGCAAACTCTCATGACATCACCACAGGCTGCTCCTCCTGGAGACAAACCCAGTGCTTTTTAGGGTTTTGCCTTCCCCCCTACCCCAGCCTGTGTGTTTTGGCCAGGGGGGACCCGGCGAATCACGTCCAAGAGCAGCCACTCTGGCAGGGAGATGGTGCGCAGGGCTGGGGGGCAGGGAGAGGGCAGTGTGTCCCCCCCGCATTGAATAAACATGGGCTGGCCAGGGATGGAGGGGGCTTTTCCAGCCTGGACCACACCCCGGGGGGCTATTTTTTGCCATGAATGAAAGGGCTGTGTGCTCACAGGGCAGGCTGGCCTCCTGCCACCGCTGCTGTGCATGGAGAGCTCTCTTGACACTCAATCCTGGTGCCTGGCTGGGGACCAACATCTGCACTGAGCACAGCTGGGCACTGCCCGTGGGACACCTGGGTACCTGGAACAGCTGGGCACTGCCTGGGGGGACACCTGGGCACCTGGCACAGCTGGGCACTGCCCATGGGTCATCTGGGTGCCTGGTATCAACTGGGCACAGCCTGGGGTGACACCAGCAGGCTGCCATGCCTGGGAAACATGGTCTGTCACAGAGCAAGGGGAAGTGATGGTGACTCAGTGGCTGTGCCAGCAGCAGTGCCAGGGCTGCTGGGGCATGTTGGACCCAACCCTACTGGGGCCATGTGCCTGGGGACCTGCCTGAGGCAGCCCAGCGGGGAGCCCTGCTGCCCCCCTGCCCCACACAGAAATGCTTCCTGCTGCAGTTTCGGGTGACAATGGGGCAGCATCCCCAGGGGCTGCCCCTACGGCTGCACCCGTGCTTGGGAGGAACTGCAAAGCCACAAGGGTGGAGCAGCTGCCTCCTGCTCAACCTTGGTCCTAAACACACCCAGATTCCCCCCAAAAGCCCCTAATCCCACCTGGCTCAGCACCAGCTTCCTCTCTGGGCCCTGTTAGCTCAGCTAATCCCTTGTATGCCGGGTTTAGGGATGTACTGGGCGCAGTAGTTCCATGGTTGTCCCCATGTCATCCCCAGATTTTGCTTCTCAAGGAGTATGAGGGCTGCTTTACCAGTTCCCAGCCCTGACCCACACTCCTGCTGCCTCGGCCAGCCTCGAGTCCCCACAGGTCCCGAGGGAACCATGAGTGCTTGTGCCCATGAATGGGTGGCCTGTCCTCGCTGGGTGGAGCCGACGTGCTGGATCCCACCCTTCGCTGTTCCTTATCGCCACACAGCATCCTTGTGATTCACCAGGTGTGGCTCCCTTTCCATCACCCCACTTTGCAGGAAGTTTCCTGGCCAGCCCCCCATGAGCTCTGTGCAATAATAACAAGCTGGGATGAGCTGGCTGGCCTTCCTGAGCAACCCTACAATAACAGACCAGTGCAATGTGTCCAGCTTTCCTGAGCAGACAATAATAAACCCGCATGAGCTGGCACACTTTGCGGAGGAACCCTACAATAATAAGCCGGGATGATGTATCCATATTCACCGAGTCAGCCTAAAATAACGAGGCAGTGTGAGCCACCCAACTTCCTCACAGAGAAGCGGGGTCCCTGAGCTGTCCCCCTGGGACAGGAGGCATACTGGCCGCCAGGTCTTCATGTCTTCTGCTCTCGACCCTGGAGAAGGCAGCCTGTGTCAGTGATGGGTCAGGTTGGCAGAGGTGAAGGCCATAGGTGCTGTCAGCCTGTGACTCTGCCTTCCTGGAAGCAAGTCCTCACTAGTCCTGGCATGCTGGGACCTGCTACACTTCAGGGCATCCTCCTTGTCCATCTCCCTTGCCAAACTGGCACCCAGTGCCAGCTTCCCAAAGGCTCTCCTGCTGTTACGCCGTGGGCTTCTGGACAAGAGGACAAGTGCCCATGGTCAAGCTGGAGCCCGGAGTGCCACCAGCAGCTGCCACCACACCCTGTGCAGCAAGGCGCAGCATCTTCCAGCATTGCCCAGGTGGGGAGGCAATGCTAGTGCCGGACACAACTCTTTTTCAGGGAGTTTGTTGGCTCTTGGACAGGGGAAGGGCTTGGATGCCCATGGGTTTGCTTGGCAGCATGGCAGGAGGGCCTGTTTCCAAACGAGACGGGGTAGGGACTCAGTGCCCACTGGGGGTGGAACCACTCACCCCCCGCCAGCGTCTCCGCCAAGCCTCAGGCAGCTCCTGGTGGGCTGGTCCTCACATGACTGGGAAGGAGATGCTGCAACCTCCTGCCCCACCTCTGCTCTGCGGCTGACCCTCCTTTCCGTGGGATTTATCCCTGCGCGTTGGACGCAGGAGTGAGCGGGCAGAGCAGGGATNCCCCCCCCCCCCCCCCCAGCATCCCTGCAAGGGGGGAACCAGCATCGGCACAATGCAGAGCCCCCGCTGCCACCACGCCCCTCCGCTCAGTGTCTGCGAGAAAGGCTGTAACCCAAGCCACAAAAACAGCGCAAGGAGAAAAGAAAAGGGTATTGAGCGGCGGGGCTGCTGCGGTCGCCGGCCAGCATAGACTGCTGGTTGTTAAGTGAGTGCCTCGCTTGCAAAGGCTGCCTTGATGAAGTGTGAGACAGCACTTACGGAGGGACGCGGGCAGGCATTCTCGCTCCATCTTCCGCTCACAGTGCCGCTCTTTATGTGCCTGACATTTGCTCGCTGGAAAGGCCCCTGAAGTCAGGGGGAAAGGAAAACATTGCCGGCAGCAGGGCCAGAGCGGTGCTGGGAGGAGTGCTGTGCCATGCCGGGCTGGGCCGGGCTGGGCCGGGCTGGGATGCTCCTCTGTCCCGGCCTCACCACCCGCTCTTCCCCGGGGTGACCCCTTCACCTCTCAGCGGCTCTCCGGCTGCCTTCCCCTGCCGGCACCGCCACTTCCTGCCAGGTGTGCTCAGCCTGGCTGCCTGCCTGTGAAGCCCTGGCCATCCTGCCTATGCCTGCTCCAAGCGCGGGCTGGCAGCACCGCCAGCTCTTCTAGCTGCTGCTGCTGCTGCTGCTGCTGCTGCTGCTGCTGCTGCGTGTCCCCTGGGACTGCATGGGAGCAGGGATGGGGAATGGGGACAGTGACAGTGCAAGCTCAGGGCTGGTCCTTTAGCCACCTGCTTCTGGGTTATGCAGTGCCCCAGCGAGTGCTGCAGGCTGGGGTGGGTGCAAGTAGATCCAAGGGCTGGGGGAGCTGGGAAAGGGAATCAGTGGTCAGCGTAGGGCACCTCGGGGGTCCTGGAGGCAGCTCTGCCCCGAGGGAGAGAGTCAGGGAGTGGGAGATTGTCCCACAAGGGGGCTGGGGCAGGAGACCGGGCTGATGTGGCCTGCTTCATCCCAGGGAATAAGCACCCCCTTTCCTTGCCCTTGATATCAGCTGGAAGGGGATGGTTCAACCCTCTCCATCTGTTCTCTTGCAGGCAGATCCTCTGCTGCTGGCAGAGGATGGGTGAGCATCTACCTGGATCCCAGAGTGGGTCTCTCCCTTGCCTGACGGACACTGGCATAACCATGGGCAGAGATGCCCAGCACAGATCTAGCAAGGCATGCCGGCCCCATTCCCAGGAGCATGCACAAAGCTTGTGGCAGGGTAGAGTGTCAAGGGCAGCCTGGCCATGAGGCACAGGAATGCACCAGCCATGGAGCCCTTCCCTTGCCCACTGTGGACTGCCACAGCATCGCCAGACACCATCCATGCCAGTGTGGCAGCGGCCGTGCCCAGTGCCGGAGAGCCAGTCTGCCATTCCTGGTCTGCCACTCCACCACGCTGCTTCCGCGGAGCCCGCTGACAGGGGCAGCCTGGGGAAGCCATCCTCCCCCTTGGCCCACACCCCTTGGCTCCCGCCCCAGCAGGAATTATTAAGTGTGCCCCTGTGGAGCATGTGCTGAGGCTGGCCACGGGAATGTGGGCAGATCTGACATACAAGCCACAGCAGCCAGGCTGTAATTTCCAAACAGGCCCCATTCGCTCTGTTTTCCAGTTAAAAATATATTAAAAAATAGGAATGTGGGATTTGTAGTGAAGAATGTTGGTAACCGCTTCGAATGTCTGGTGTGATAATGAAAGGGTCAGTCCCCAGCTTTGAGCATGACCGATTTAGACTCTGGTGCTTGGCACTGGTGTGGGGGCCCAGCATGATCCAGCCTGCCTGCAAACCAGTCCTGGGCCAGGGAAAGGTGATGCTTCTGTGCTGGTGGCATGGTGCCGGGCTGGGTAATGTGCCCCTTCCACTCATACTGTCAAGAGAACATCCAAATTGCTGTCCCTTATGGCCCCTTGAGAAGGGAGTGTGGGCAGGGGGTGGGTAAAGGCAGAATGCCTTGGAGATAGATTCTGTACCCTGCCCACCACTGACCCTGCTGCATCTCCACACTGGGGTGCAGCCCCACAGCAGAGCCCTCTGGGCTGGGGGTCACTGAGCGAGGCTGCAGCCCAGCTGCCCCTGAGCTGCCCCTCCACACCGTGAGCATGACTTGCTCTCAGCACGAGGTCAGGCACCTGCCCCCCTTTGCTGGACACCCCCCTCCAGTCGCAGTTCAGGGTGTGCTGTGGAGCCTCCCGTGCCGCCTCCGCAGCCTTGAGTCCCTCCTGATACGGGGGCATCCCACTTGGCCTTGTGGCCAGGTAGTCATAACAGGCCAGACAAGCCATGCCAGCTCCACAGGCATCACTCCCTGGTGCCTGGCGAGTCGTGTGGGGCAGCCCGGCCAGCACTCCCCCAGCTGCCAGCCCTCTGCTTGTGCGGCTCTCTGGACCTCAGACATCACGTTTATCCTGGAGATGGGTAATCAGGGAAAAACAAGTCACTAGAGGCCAGGGCTGATGTTACAGTGGGTACAAGTTGTCTGCAGCAGGGTTCAGCTTCGGAATGGAGCAGTGGGGCAAGGAGGAAGGGGAAAATCACCTGTAGCCAGGGCTTTTCCCCCATCCAGCCCTTTTGGGGACACTTCGTTGTCCCTCTCAGCCTTCGGGGCCATCAGGTGGCCGGTGGCTGGCACAGCACGCTCTGCTCCCTGCTGAGTCATAGCTCTGCAGGGAAACGCTTCCAGCTCTGGTTATAACCCATTTCCCTCCGGGGCTGTGAAGCGCAGCCTCCCAGTCCCGCCGCGGGCCAGCTCCGGCCACCCGTGGCCCTGAGCCCGCGGGCTGCAGCCACCGGGAGGGGCAGCGGCAGGAAGTGGCCGCTGACTCCCAAATTCCACCCTGGGCTTGCTGGAGCTGAGCCCTTCCCACAGGCGTGGGCAGCAGGTGCCCTGCACCTGCAGACCCCTGTGCCACCCCAGATGCCCAATCCCCCCAGAGGCGCTGGGCACTCTTTTCCCAGTGCCTCCACTGGGTGCTACCTCAGTGCGTGTGAGTGTGCTGCTCTTGGGGACACTGTGTGGCTGCAAGGATGGTTTGCCCCATCCCCAGGGACACCATGGGGACACTGTGCTGGCTCTGGGCAGCTGGGGCTGAGCACTGAGTGAGCAGCTGCCCTGCCCAGATCCTTGCTTGAATGCTGTGAAGCGGAGCAGCCTGAGCAGCCCTGGGGGTTGGGGCACATCCCTGGTGCCATCTTGAATGGGTTGGAGCAGAGGGGATTGGGCAGCACCCTACACCTGGATGCATAGCCTGCCCCATTGCCCTGGCATTCCCCAGAGACTCACTGGTGGCAGGGAGAGGGGGTGGGCACCATAGTAGTGGCACCCAGAGCTGGCTGGCTCTGCAGGGGACTCTCCTGCCCTCCTGGGGCACTGACCCACGCAGTGCTATCTAGTACACTTTGCTCACTTCACTGCCATTCTTGACTTTCCTGGGAGCTGCTGTTTGCTTTTCTCTGAATTATGACTCCAGCTTGCGCCTTTGATCTGGGCTGTGTCGGCCACCCGTGACCAGGCCCTCTTCTGCCTTTGAAGTGCAGTCACCTTCCCAGCCTTGGATGCTGCTTTTGCAACCTTGGGTGCAACTCTGGCTCTGTGGGGTGAGACAGCAGGGCAAGAGCATCCTTGGCGTTCCTGAGGTGCTCAGCATCCCTCCTCCTCCTCTCTGGGACCCTGTGATGGGCCAGTGCAACTAACAGCTTGGAGGCAGGGCAATGAGGCATTGAGAGGTGTGTTTGCCCAGTGCCAAGCAATCCCAGGGATGCTGGTGGGATGCTGGTGGGATGCTGGTGGGATGCTGGGAGCAGAGCATCACTCCCTCCAGTGGCAGTGGGAAAGGACAAAGGAGGTGACCTGTATAGCAGCAGGTCAAAAAGCAGATGTCAGTGCCATGCATTTCCTACAGCCAAGGGGCCCTTCATGCCTGCAACTCCAGCAGAAGAGATGAGACCTGCATGGAAAGTGTCTCTCTGGGCACCAGCCAACCCATCCTGGCATCAGCCCTATCTTGCCGCCCTGTCTGGCAGGGAGCAGTGAGGAGGGCTCAGCCTACCCATTGTGCCACTCGGAAGCTGGGGTCAGGCTTTGGACTCTGGCCTTGAGTGGGTCTGAGCGTCCCCATCCCCTCCCCACTTTCCTGGCCCAGAGAGGATCCTACCTTATCTGTTACACTTTGTTCTCCTGCTGTCTGGGTGTGGAGCAGGGCAGAGATTAGTGTGTGCAGACCTTTGACACACACACACACAAACATACACACAGAGCCACACGATCAGCCGTGTGTGCACCCACAGCCGTGCTCATCTGCACACTGCTGCACACACACTCCCTACGCACGTCATCATGCTCACACTCACCTGCACTTGTAGGCCCACACTGTGCCCCACACCCCCCCCCGCCGCAGCACCCCCTCCGGGGCACGCACGCGTTTCCCCATCCCTGCGCATGTTTGTTTGCTCACTGTGAGCTGTGTTATGTTCCCAGTGGAGTGTGGCGCTTCCCCAGCCTGCCAAAATCTCTCATGTGCATCAGCATGGCCCAGCAGGAAAGGTGGCATCCCGCTGGCAAGGGATGCAGGCAGGAGGAGGGGGGCTTCCCATGTCGAGTCTGGAGGGAATAAAAATGTGTGCAGGGAGGCAGGAGCTGTTCTGGCAGACTGGGAGCAAACCTGAGCATCCCTCGTCTCACTGTCACGTCATTTTCACTTTCCGTGGGGCCACCAGAGATGCCTTGTGCTGGAGGCTGTGGTGGCAGGCAGGGGCTACCTGTTCCCACCTCTTATTGAGGTCATGTCCCTGCCCAAGGCTCACTGTCCACACCCGCAAGCTGCAGCCCACGCTGCTCCAGGCAGGGAAGCCAGAGCCCTTCCAGAGCGATCTTATCTCCAGCAGTTCATGAATGACCCAAAAGCCTCTGCAATCTGCTTCTCAATGGGAAGGCAACCCAGTGTCCGGAGCAGGTGTGCAGGTGTGTGCACCGCTGGAGCAGCCACATCCCACCCCGTGCCTGAGCTGCCCGTTCCCACAAACTGTGCTGCAGTCCTGGGCTGAAACAGATGCAGCCTGACAGGCGGCGGGGGGCACAGCCCCTTCTCTGCCCCACAGCGGCACCGCCGCAGGGTGATTTCCTGGCAGGGTGATGGTGCCTCTACTCTCTCCCACAGACCCTGCCCCGGATCTGCGGTGCGGAAGAAGGGCGGGAGTTTGCCTCTGCTCTGCAGCAGCTCTACACTGCAGTGACGCAGCAGGAGGCCAAGCAGGCTCGGAAACGGCGTTGCTCTGGTGAGGAGCTCCTTGGCTGTGGCATGGGGAGCATGTGATGCAGCCATCCCCTCGACTGCTGAGCCCCATATCCTGGGGGAAGGGAAGTGTGGCCCTGGGTGCAGCTCACCCCATGCAACAGTGTCCCCCTTTGCTTTCCCCTCATGGGCTGGGCTCCCCGTCCAAGCACAATTCCTTGAGTCGGTTTGGGCAGTGCCCCATGCTCCCTTATCCCAATCCTAAATTGCATCTTTTCTGGTACCAGAGGATGATGTGGACACAGCATCCACTGCAGAAACCACAGAGCACCCCCATCCACCTCCTCCATCCCAGGAGGATGAAACACCTTCCAGCGAGAGAACCTCGGTGAGTGCAGCTCTAGAAACAGTCTCTCTGTACCAATGGCAGGATGGGGCCTGCGTCTCCTTTCCCTCCTCTCATGCAAGCACTGTGCCCATCCAGGATGGGCTCAGAGTCTCAGCTTGGTTCCTAGCCCATTCTATCCCATGCATCCTGACTGGAGAGTGTGTGATTGCACATGTGTATATATTTTGCACTCCCACAATAGAGATGACAGGAGTGTCACTGCTTGCACATTTGCACACACCCTGCATAACCCCCCAAAGGTGGAACTGACACTGCCTCCTCTTTGTTTCCAGCCAGCCTCCTCCCCAGCTCAGAAGCCCCGACTGCCTGCAGCCAAGGCCAAGCCAAAGAAGGCAAAAGGGCTTTTCAGCTGAGAGATCGCTGCCGACCCTGCCGAGGGTCTCTGCTTCCCCCAGCATCCAAGAGAGGGAGTGCAGAGCACCCATGCATCATCTACCTCTTCTCTGCATCTCCTGGTGGACCCTGCCCAGGTCATGGTCCCCTCCCAGGATGTCTCCAGCTGGGGAGATGTAGCTCCTTTCTTCAACAGTGTTTTAGGAAACAGCTTTTCTAACTCTTCCTGGTGCAGAGTTTGCCCGGGCTTCCTCTCATGACAGAGCCAGTGCTGGATCTGGGAGAAGTGGGAGGGATGCTGCCAGTGGATGTGGGACAGCTGGGGCTGTGGCAGAGCTGTGGGGTTTGGCTGCTCTTGAGTGGGTTTTCAATAAAGGGCTGTGTCTGGGTGGGATTCCTTCTCTGTCCCACCAGGCCTGTAGTGTCTAGGAAGGGATATAACCACCGGTGCTGCCGGGTCCCCCTCAGGCCAGTCCTGATGTTCCAGGTGCTTCCAGTAACTCTGGACAGTGAGGAAGTGACAGCAGCTCATTGCTGTGGCACAGCACAGCCGCTCCCAGGCATGCTGTGCCTCACCCTGAGCAGCAGTATGTGTTCTGAGGGTGCACAAGAGGATGCCCAGATCATGGGGGCACAGCATGCTGAGGGGCTGGAGCCCCTGTTCGTGTCCCACACCGGGATACACACCGTGTGCTGGTGCCTGCAGCAGGGGGCTGGCAAGGGCCCTGGATGGGCTGCGGGGCACCCTACATTTGCAGGCACCTCCACCATAGTTATAGGGCAGGTGATATGGGGTTTATCCATGCTTTGGCCTCCAAGGAGTGGGAGACAACCAAAACACTAACACATTGAATGCTCCGAGGCCTGGGAGCAGCCCTGGAGCAGCTTACAGATGCTCTCTGGACACAAAACACCACTTCCACCCCTTCAAACCCCATCCATCCATCCATCCATCCATCCATCCATCCATCCATCCACTCCTGCTCTCCTCTTCCATCCCCTGGGTGCACATGCTTGCTTCAGGACTGGGACCCCATTCCTGTGCCCAAGCCAGGTCCTAAAACAGCAGGCAGAGAGCCAGGCAGCAGGCAGGCTGCAGCCAGTGGTGCTGCTCTCCTGGGACAGGGATCCATGCCCCCAGCTGCCCTGCTCCCTGGGGCTGGGCGAGCCGCAGTCATGCTGCCTTTTCTCCTGGGCAGCAAGGGGGAAACAAAAACATCCGGTGCAGTCCCTGTGTCTGTGGAAGGGGAATGAAAGGGCCTTTGCTGGGCCACAGCCGGCCAGTCCCAGGGTGAGTGCAACTGGTTGCTTTTTATGTTTCCTTTCTGAGGGAGCAGCATTGCAGGGCTGGGTGGGTGGTGAGAAGGGAAAGCCATGGGATGCGGAGCCTTTGCTGAGTGCCGTAGCTTACATATCCTGCATTTTCCCATCTGCAAGCATCTTACCTTGCTTCTTTGAGTCTGCCTGCTGGGCACTTGCCCCCAGGGAGTGTCCTGCTACTAGCTGAGGGGTAAGACTGGGGCAGCAGGAGCTTAGCAGCTTAACAGTTTCCTGTATATTCTGTCGCCAGGTTGTCCCTGGTGCAACCCCTGCTCCATCCATATGGACTCGATCTCCTGGCGCAGGAGTTGCTCGGTTGCAGGACTGGTCCCTCAGCTCCCTGCTGGCTCTGGGCTTTGTGCTGTTCCCCCATGCAGCCAGCACACTCAGGAATGCTTATCGCCCCGTGAGGGCATCTGGCTTGTCTATCCCCTTTGGGTCTGAGGAGACATCACAGGGAGAGGCAGGGCTGAAACAATCCCAACCTGGCTGTGCCAGTGGCTGGTGGAGACTGTGGGGGGGCAGCGGGTGGTGCAAACCAGCCCCTGCACCCCTGGGTCGTTCCTGTGAGTTACTGTGTCTCTGCTTCTCCCTGGGGTACTCAACCCTGGGGGGACCCAGTCCCAGGAATGCTGCAGAGCTGTTGCTCATGAGCCCTGTCCTGCTGCAAAGTCTCTGTAGAGTGTCCAGCAGCCCTAAAAACCTGCTGCAGGGACAGATCCTGTTCCATTCACCCCCTCTCCCAAGGCAAGGGAAGGTGCGCATGCAGCAGTGTGGATGGAGGGTAAATAAAAGCAGGAGAGTGATGACAGTAGGAAAAAGAGCTTTGCCAATGTCCCCCAGGGAACCGCAGGGACCCTGGCCCTCAAGACTCCAGCATGGGGCCACTGGTTCCTCCCTGGCCCAGGTTGTCGCCAGTTCCGGGGAATGCCACTACACATTGTCCCATCCTGTCCCGCTGGGGTCTCCTTCCCTGTCCCCACCCCCTCCTCCCTGGAGCCGGCTGGATTTGAGCTCCCGACACACATTAAAGGCCACAAGTTCGGCCTCGGCCTCCATAAATTTGATTCCATAAATATTAGTTTTCGCAGGGTTTAATGAAGCCGTTATGCTGGGCACGGCCCAGCACCCCGACCCGTGCCCTTAATAAGGGCTCTGTGGCCTCGATTAAAGGGACCTTTCAATCGCTGTCAAGTATTTTTAGAAAAGGAAAAGAAAAAAAAAAGAGAGAGGGGGAGAGAGAGAGAGAGAGAGAAGAAGACGACCAAGGCAGCGAATAGGGAGAGGAAAATCCCAAACCCGTCCAATGCAAAAATAGAGAAATAGCACCACCTAGACTGCCTGGCTCGGCTCCGCCGCCCATGCACCCTGCGCAGCGCCCAGCTCCGGGCAGCCCTGGGAGCCCAGCAAGGGGCGTGCGGGATGCTGCGCTGCCGCTCGGGCAGGGACAGTGGGATGCGGTGGTGGGGAGAGCCGAAGGACAGAGGAAAGAGGCACTGGTGCACTGTCGGAATGCAGGGAGGAGCAGTGCGTCCTGGCGTCCAGGCCAGGAGTCCCGGCGGTGCCAGACAGTGGCGAGTGTTGAGGGAAATGCCATGTGATGCAGGCACAGACGCTGCGTCTCTCCCACCTCCACTGTAGCAGCAAGGGTCTCTTCCCATCAGTTGCCCAAGCAGGAGTCGTCGTCCCCCCACCCCCCCAGCAAATTCCCCCCCTCAAACACTGCTTATCCCAACCCTGTCTCAGCCTCCAGCTGCCTCCCCATACACCCAGCTTGGCTACCCTGGTGTCCCACTTGGCCCCATGTGCCCATGGGCTTTGCCTGGCAGGAGCCCTGGCTGACACTGGGAATGCTGCATGGAGAGGTGATGGACTCTGCACCCAGCAACAGGGCACTGTCACTGCTTGCTGTGGCCAGAACCAGTGCACAGTGCCACAGCTCCTGCATGGGCAGGAGTTGCTGTCACCAGCAAACCCAACTCCCTGTCTTCCTCCCTAGGGCCTCCATGGGACATGAATGCTGTTACCAGCAAGGGCAGGGCTAGGCTGCATACTGTGAGCCTGGAGCTGCTGGGAGGGGGACAGAGGCTTGTGACATGCACACTGCATGCTGGCGGGCTGCAGAGGTTATTTGGAGGTCTGGGTTTGTGACATTGGCATTCATAGGGAACTTCTCCCTGGGGAAGTGCTGCAGCCTCCAGATGCAGTGCTATCCCAGATGATCCTGCTTCACAGTCTCTTGTGATGTGCAAAGTGGGAAGCTAGGCTTGTTCCTTTTGTTGGGAGTACAAACCACCCTGGAAAATCCTGTCCCGAAGAATCTAGCCCAGAAGAATCTAGTCCAGGGTCCACAGGGTCTTATTTTCCCCTGCTAGTGATGCACAGAGAGTTGTGTCCCTTCTTGCATCCCTGAGAAGCCAAGGGCAGGAGTGGAGAATGGTGCTGTGGTACATCCTCTCTGCTCTCTCTGCTGATGCCCTTAGGATGCTGCACTGGAAGGATCACCTGAAGAGGTGTAGAAGTGGGGTGGCTGCTGGCCAGACATCCTAGCTCCATCATGTGCAGAAGCAATGGGACATCTACATCTCAGCATCCTGCTCAGTGGCAGGGTGTCACAGAGGCTCTGGGTACAGGTTTTGGATATGCAGTATAAAAACCAGTACGAAAACCTGATGGACCGTGGGTACTGAGTATGAAAACCCGATGGAGACACCTCTAGCCAGTTGCGCTTTGCTTGCAGCTCCTGCAAAGGAAATGGTCTACCGGTGACACTTGATAGCAGAATCCCAAGTCTGTGGGTGATGCTGGTTCCCCAGCCTGCATCCCTCTTGTCCAGGTTGCTTGGTCCTGCTGAGACCAGCAAAGCCCTGCAGCCAAAGCTGGATGTCTGGCTGGGCTATTCTAACCTGGCCACTGTGTATCCCTATGAGTGACTTGTGCCCTGCACCCGCTGAAGAGCTGGTGAGGGAACATCCCTGATAGAGTTGTATGTGGGCATCCCAAGGCGCTGCCTCACCTGGGAAGATCCTAGGGAACCAGAGGGTGTGCAAGTGGACCTGTGCTGGACCCCTCCCCGGCACACAGCTGGGGGAGAACCGGGGGGGGGCCCTGCAAACCCTCGCTCCTGAAATCAGGGTGTTATATTTACTTTCCCCTTTTGGCAGCTAGAAGGGGAAGCCCATCCCAGCCCCTCATTGTTGTCTCAGCGAGTTAATCAGATGCCATAATCCTGTTGTGGAAATATCGGGCCTCCCTGGAAACAATGGGGAGCGAGAATATTGTGGTTAAATTTCAACCAGCTGCCTCCCTGCTCTGTTTGATCCCCGCCCGCAGGCCCGGGCCCCTGGCGAGCAGGCGGCGCGGCGGGGGCCGGAGCCCCGGGGGTGC
>WEIT01025938.1:71505-83805 GCA_013389985.1 Dryoscopus gambensis | reverse complement strand
TTAAACAAAAACCAGAAATTATTTAAAGATTATTTTAAAGCACAGCTTTTATGGTGATTGTTGCCCAGGATGAAGTGAGAGAGCGCGAGCGTGGCCGATGGCAGGTGTGTTTTTGTCTCTTCACTGGATGTACCTTTTCAGGTTGGGGACGCAGCCCAATAAATCCATCATCTCCCCGGCAGGAGCTCTGAACTCTGGTGCAGGGAGGGCAGGCAGGGATCGGGGATACTTACTGTGCCCGTTGTTAAAGGGCAGGCAGGGCTAGAGGGCGTCTTGTGCTTCTCTAGGAGCAAGATTTGGTCACCCCAGTGCCCTCCACCGGGAAGGATGACATCTCTCTCCTCACTACTTCATCCATACACAGGGGAGGTGGGCGGCTGGGGGCTGTGCGATTGACCCAGTCTACACAGAACCAAAGTGTCATTAGAGCCACCTGGAAACTAGGGCAAGTGGGGCAGGATGCAGCAGGGACAGCCAGTGTGGGGCTGCCAGGGATACCTCTCCATCCCAGTCTGAACTCACTCAGTGCCTGTCCATCCTTCCCTACCAGCCCAAATCACCACAACACCCCCTGACCCAGAAGATGGACCCTGTAGACAGGTTTCCAGTGTCACTAGTGTCAGTGAGTGCTGTCCCTCATCCTTTGTCAACCCCCTCCCCGCTCTGCCCCACTGCCATGGCAGCAGAAGGAAAGACCAGCAGCCAGCACCCCACTCAGCCTCCCCATACCTGTCCCACCCACACGCCTCTCTGTACACACCCTGCCCCATCTCCAGGCTGCCCTTCCATGGTCTCCCGGGCCGTGCTGGGATCAGGGTCTCCCTAGGGCTTTCCCTGGACCCCACAGCATGGCAAGTGTGAAGCAATTCGGCAGCAGGCTGTCAGCGAGGGCTCTCATCACCAAGCTAATTTAAGGGCTCTGCAAGGCGGCAGAGCTAATTTAATTAGGTTCTTATTACAGAGAAGGACAAATTGGTCCCCGGGGAGGGGCACGGGGTCAGGCTTTCGAGAGGTGCTTTATGGAGTGAAATTTCAATCAGGCTGTCGCCGCAGGCAGGGGGAGCCAGAGGCAGAGTATGCTTAAGGAGAGGATACGCTCTTTGGGGTGCCCGCTGCGGGAGATCATCTTCACGTCCAAGTTTTTTAAGAATCAGTGAGTGTGGGGGAAGAATTCTTTGCCCCATTAGGAGGATGCTGCAGGGTATATGGTGGCTGCTGTGGGGTGGAGGCAGGGAAAGCAGGGGGGACCTGGCTCTGAGCTGGCTTCAGGGCAGTGAGAGGAAGGGGAAACACCCATAAGTAAGCTGCTGGGGTCTTTCTGAAGCTCCATTAACTCCCCCATAATCCATAGCCCCCTGTGAAAAGAATGTTGAGGACAAAATGGTGTCCAGCTGACAGACAGGACATACGGGGGTTTCTTCCTTGCCTGGATGTCATCCTCTGTCTTGTCACTCGGCCCCAGGAGAACCAAGACAGCGTGGGAGCTGCGCCACTGCCCATGGGCACCTGAAGCAGTCCCATCTCCCAGCGTGCCAGTCCCAGGCGAGGGGTGGTCCCAGCAGGGTGCCAGATGGGCGGTGATGGATGGGGATGCTGGTGGGTGGCCGGCAGAAGGGCCGGGCTGGAGGGTCCCACAATGGATGTCTCTCCATCAATTTGTCCTCGTTACCATATGAATGGTGGGTGGGAGGGAGAGGAAGCGCATGTGGCGACAGGAGACACCCCCCACATGTTCCCATCTGGGATAGCACGTCTCCCCCCCCCATCCCTCCAACTATGTCTGAGCGTGTTAAACCAGCTCCAACAACCCCCGGCCCCTAATTCAGCAGAAGAGTGGTACCACCCCCTATTCAGAGCCTTGAAAAGGCTACAGGGTCCGGCGCTGTTAACAAGGGGGTACATGGTCCCTGTCCCCGCCTCTCCCGTCTGTCCCTCGCCCCACGGCCTTCTGCCGTGGCAGCGCCAGCCAAGCTCGCTCCCGGCTGGCCCGCTGGGTGCTGGGGTCCCGGCAACCGAGTGCCAGGGGAGCACTGGGGCTTGGGCAGTGGGAGAGGAGCCTCTTGAAAGAATCCCCTGCTTGTGGCAGTTTTGAGTGGCACGAGGACGACAGCAGGGTGGGATCCTACCGGTGTCCAAGGCCAAACCTGCCCTGCGGAGGGGCAGTGTCTCTGGGCACGGCGGTGGTATGTCCCCATCGTCCCTGAGCTCTGGGTCCAGTCGGGTTCCCATGGCCCGGGCTGTGACGTGACTGGGGAGGGGTCACCCCAAAATATCTGTGCCTGCGGACATCGGTACAGCAGGTTGCAGGGACCCTCCTCCCAGCGAGGGCTGACCGACCCACAGCCGCCCGCCAAAAATCCCAGGAGAAGCTGCCCGGCCCGGCTCAGCCCGGCCCGGCTCAGCCCTGCACGCTGCCCGCCCGCAGGTGCCCGCAGAGGCAGCCTGTACCAGCCTCCCGCTCTCACTTGCATTAGCCTCATTAAACTTGATGGCTTTCCCGAGTGCTGCTCCGGGAGCAGGGGCCCGACCCCGCTCGCCGCAGCGCTGTTATGGTTGGAGGCGGCGGGGGGTGTGTCCCAATACACTGTCCCCGACCCCACGGAGCCCCGGGGAGGGGGAACGTGGTGTGTGCTGCTGAGCCCATCCTGCACCCCGAACTCCTCCTCCACGCCCCGCTCTGTCCCGAGCCCCCCACCTCCTGCCCCTCTCTCAGCCGTGGCACCCGCGTGAGAGCAACGTTGGGAGCATCCCCCCAGTGCAGGTGCTGCAGAGGCCCTCTGCCTGCGCCTGGCAGCTTCTCCCGTGCGGGGATGGAGGTGTTTCAGCAGGCAACAGCCTCTGGGAGTCAACCAGCAGCCACCACTGTATGTATGCCTGTATGAACACCGCGGACAGACAGATAGTTGCATGCATCCCCCCACTACTAACACCTTTATCCCCTGGACAGACACCTGCCCACCACCGCACTGGACACCCACCAGACACCCACCAGCTCTCAGAATCGCCATCCAGTGCCACAAATTACTCTCTTTCCAGCTTGTATCCTTTGTATCCCAGGAGCACCCAGATGTCCCTGATCTCTGTCCCCTCCAGGAACAAGCTGGGGGGTACATGCACTTGGCCTATAGTGACAGCAAGGCAGTGTGAGGACAGCAGGACATGGGCACCCCATGGCAGTGCCCACCTCTGCAGTCATACCCACCCCTGCAGCCATGCTCACCCCACATCTGCCAGGTGCAGAGAGTACTCTGGACCCATGGATGAGGGTGACAACCTCTCCCACCACACAGGATAAGCCCTGCCAACCCTCCTGCTGGTGGGGCACCCTTAGCTCCCGCTCCCACAGTGTGGGGTGCAGAGCTAACACGTCAAAGACACCCTTTCCCTTCCCTTACCCTCTCCCCAGTCACCAGGACACACTCAGTACCCACAGTGGGTCCCTGCTGCAGAACTGGCAGAGCTGGGGGTGATGCCAGTGGTCCCCACCCTCCAAACAAAGGAGAGGCAGGCAGGGGCATGTAGGGACAATGCAGGGGGCAGCTGGCATCAGTTGCTGCCTCGTGTCCCAGTATGAGATGGGTGCTCCCAGCGCTGTGAGAGCAGCCAGCAGGATACAGCCTCGGGAGAAACGCCACTACCATCCAGCACTGACTTCCACGCGTGGCTGTGTGGTGCCCTGGGGGCACTGGGATGGGGGGTGTGTGACTATGCGCCCACACGCTGGGGACGAGTAAGAATCTAATCAGGGTCCTTTTCCGTAATAAATCATTTGTCTTAATCCAACGCCCTCCCTCCTGCTCTAATAACTCCCAGCGCTGGGCCCCACAGCCACAACAATGCAGCTAATGGAACAATTTATTTTCATAATGGCGCTGGTGGGGAGAAGGGGTGGCCGGGGTGGGGGCAGCATGGTCTAGGGCAGGAGTTTCTAATTAGTGAATGAAATTTGATGTAAGGCTGGAGGAAGATGGATTTGCTTCCTGACAAGGGGCCTTTCAGCTCATCAAAGCACCCGAACAAGGAGGTAAATTAAATTATTTCTAATTCTTCACTAACCTCCAGGGAGTCACCCTTCCACCACCAAAAGGTGGGTCCATTCCTGAAATGAAGAGGCACTTGAAGGACTGAGGTTCGGTAGAAGGGACCGATGTAAGAGATGGGGATGACAAGATGCGATGGGGTGGGACAGAGGAGCAGGACAGGCTGCCACTGACTTTGCTGGAAAAATAGGGAGGGAAAAGGTGGTGATGGAGGGAAGAGTTGCAAATGGTCAATAAATAAACAACTCCAGGGACTAATGACTAATTTGCTGTGAGTTTTCCATCCATCCCTGTCACCTAACTAGAACTGGAGTAGGGCTGAAACACAGTGCTGGGACGGAGCAAGCAGCCCAGCAGCAAGGAACAGCATCCGAACCCTCAGGGAGTTTGAGCAGGGACAGCACTTGACTGTGAAGGGGGGTGACTGATGCCGAAGCAGGCAAAGGGCCCGGTGTAGGGGATTGCTTCAGCAAAGGCTCTTGTTCCCGCGTCTTTGTATAATTTAAGGCCAACACCGATGAGGTTAATGCTTATGGCATAAAGCTGTTCTCGGGATGCACTGTATTTTTTAATAAATGCCCATCTCCTGCAGTCCTGTGACGGAGACTTCTTTTACAGAGAGCAAGTGCACTCCCTCCTAGCTCTCCCTCTTGCAGAGACACCTTCCAGTGTCAACCTGCCACTAGCCCAGAAGTACCCAGTGCCAGAGTGCAAAGAAGACATCTTGGTGCTGTGGCTGAAATCAGCCCCCGGCTCTATGTGGAGCAGGGAGCATTACAAGCTGCCCCAAAAGCAGCCAGGGCTGTGTCACAGCTCCACTCCCTGAGGGGCCAAGGAAGCCCACTCAGGGACAGCAGGCAGGTTCCTGGGGAACTTTCTTATGAAATCATGGACCGCATTTCCTGCAAGATCTGCCCTCCCAGCCATCCTCAGCACTGCCAAGCAGTCACGATTGCAGCACAGCCCAGGGAGTGAAACAGGGGGTTTAGGGAGGCTGTGTCTTACTGCAGGCAGCTGGGGAGGCTCGGCAGAGCCAGGGCCCTGCAGCAGTGCCCGGGTTTGCTGCAGGCTGGGCAGCACAGTCCCCTCCCCACGGCTGAGCGAGGTGGAGCTGGGACAGGCGCAGAGCTGGCTGTGCTGACCCAACACTCCAGGAATTTAATTTGTTTAATATATTCCCTGGGAAAGAAGAAAATAAATAAGTGGCACCTCACTTGCCCCCATGTCTCACTCTCACAACGGAGGTGTCAGCTTAACGAGCCGAAGCCCTCAGCCTGATTAACCAGCCGCTGCTCCCGCTAATAGGGAGCCGCCGAGCAGCGTGATTGATGCATGGAGAGCATTAGCCCCCCCAGCCTTGTGCTGGACTGCTGGGCGGGGGCACCATGCCCACCCCAGCCCCTTCGCTCCTGCACTCCGTACCCAGGCCCTGGCCAAGGGCATGTCAAAGGCTTCCTCTTGCCCCTGGACAGATTATCCTGCCCCATGGCTCTGTGGCATAGACAGTACCCGAACATGAAGCTGGGGCTGCTTCCGACTCTGGAGGCAGGGACAGACACGCTGGTGGCTTCCCACTGCCTGTGGGTCTGTGTGGTAAATTCTCAAAACAGGGGCTGAGGAGCAGAGTTGAACAGAGGCTTTGTGCTGAGCTCTAGGTCTCATCAACACTGTCCTCCGTGGGCTGGGGTAGGGACACTTGGGGACACTGAGGCACAGCGATGTGCTGGAGGTGACGGCGACAATCCAGGTGGAGCCCTCGACTCTTGATAGTTCCTTCAAGGCTTTTATCCCGTGGGCCCTCGCCATACTAGTAGGGGAAGACTCCCCCTTTTCCCATCCACTCCTCACTCAGGCTCTTCTGCAGCCCTCCTTGCCTAGGCCTTCATCTCCCCCCTCCCTGGTGTCCCTGGGTCTCACTGCAGAGACGTCACCGTCTCCCACCATTCCTATCCCATGGCATCACCACCCCCTGCCCCCACCTTGGGAAAGGGTTAATCAGCAGCCAGGGAGACAGGGTAATAAATGGCCGTTATCTTGTTAATGAGCTGACATTAATTAGAGCCCAAGGTCCTGGGAGGAGCAGCTGATTTATCCTGTCACTCCGGGAGCAGGTTAGGTGCTGACTCCATGGAAAGGCCATTAACAGGGGAGCAGTGAGGCTGTGTTTGTGGGGGAAGTGGTGTGTGTGAGGGTGTTCCTCCCCCTCACTCCTTCACCCCCAGAGCCCAAACCTGGCTCTGTCCCCTCCAGGCAGCAGCTCTGGCTTGGGGACAAGACACAGTGAAGCCAAAACAGAAGATTGTGGAGGTGACAGGAAAAATCAGAGCCGGGATATCCCCCTGCGTGCCCAGCAATAGTGGTGCCAGGGGGAGGTGAGCCTGGCTGTGCCAGAGATGTGTGACACTGGACACAATGTGCTGGAGTGCTGTGCCGGGCAAGGGCTGTGGGAGTGGGGGCATGGGGAAGCAGCAGGAGGGATGCTGTGCATTCAGTCACTTCCTTGCTTTCCTGGATGATGCTGAGCTATGGAAGATGCTGGCTTGTTTAGTCTCTCCCCGCAAAAGACAAGGCCTGGGGTGAGGACAGACACTGCGGATGAGCCAAAGTGCTACTCCTTCATTTGGGGACAGTCGGATGAAGGAGATCTCTGTGTGGATGCTGTGGGCTCACAGTGTTTCAGATCAGCTGTTTCAGAGTGGCCAGGGGCTAACAGGACTGGAAATGTAGTGGTTATACTCTGAGTCCCTGTAAGAAACAGATCCGAGCTGACTGTGTCCCCGTCACTCCAATCCATGTGTGGATGTGTCACTCCATCCCCACGTGTCCGTGTCACTCCAGCCCCATGTGTTTACAAGGGGACAAGCCCTCTGTCTCCACACCTGAGCACCTTTGCAGTGCATTGCTGAATCCCAGGAACTGAACAGCTCTAGGGCATCCCCTGCCTGTCCCCTGCAGCCCTATGGCTGCTCTAAAGGATGCTGGTGCCCCAGCCCTCGGCACTGCAGTGGGATCAGCTGTGACACTCCAGAGCTGCCCTGGTTGTTTCTGCTGGGGCAGGCACCCTCCCTGCCCCGCCAGCTTTCCTGTGCTGGCTGCTGTTCCCCCGCTCCAGAGTGGGAGCTGTTAACACGTTTTTCTGCTCAGCTTTGCCATGTCCCATCAGAGATGAGGCTGCTTATTTGAGGAATTGCTTGGCTAAATAAACAGCTGCCCAGAAATCCGTGCAGGAGGCCTGTCTGGGAGGGACTGAGCCGTGTTTGCTTTGCCTGTTAACCCCTTCGCTGGGGGCTGGTACCTGGCGCTCCGTGTGGAGGGAGGGTGGAGGTTGGGTATGGTGGGCAGGGGGATGCAGGCACGGGGATTTCTGTGTTCCAGGACAGATCCCCACCTGTTGGACTGAGCAGCTGATGTGCCAAGATGAAGAAACCCTCAGGAGCCTGTGGCTGGCTTGGAAGTCTCTGGGGTGGGTACGATCAGGCCAGCCCACGTGAGAGGGCATCCAGGCAGGGACAGAGCATGGCAGTGACTGAGCACAGGAGCCTGGAAGCAGGTGGCATCACTGACCTGTCCACAGTCACCACCAGAGCAGGGGAAGTCCCCTAAAGACAGATGAGAAGCCCTGTGAGAAGCCCATTTCTGCAGACAGCTGCTCTGCTCCCATGGCAGCGGTGCGGATGCCTCTGCCAATGTTTCTGCAGAGGGGACAACCCCCAGGCAACCTGGGACCTCGGAGCTGGCTGTGCCAGATCTGACACAAGGTAGACTCAGCTTGCAGGGCTGATTAAGACCCATTATCTGGTTGGTTAACGGCCCTAAGCCACTCACAGGTGACTTCAACTGTTCATTTAGCCACAAATCATCACTGGGCTGGCAGTTTATTTACCTTCCCCACCAACCTCCTGTGGCTTCCCAGACTCTGGAGATAGCGGGTGGCCTGGCTGTAAGGGGCAGGGGAAGGGCACCATCCTGCTGTGGGTAATAGTTGGGGCTCCCACAAAACCTGGGACACCCCAAAAAGGGGCTCTTACACCTAGCACTTCTTACCAGGGGCTCAGCCCACTCAGAGATGAAAGTGGGATGCTTCTACAGCCTCTCTCATGGGGGAAGAGCTAGGAAAACCTTTCTGAGCAGGCTTACATCCTGTCTCCAGCACTGGTGGTGACTCCAGGCTGTATTTCTCCACTAGCTGGCTACAGACTTTGGAATGGTGCAAGATGACCTGAGGCACCAGGTCCAGAGCAGCAAGTCTCTGCTTCCTCAGAGATGCTTTAAACAAGGTTGACACACCGTGGATTTCTTACAGAAAAGTAATTTCTAAAGGTGGAAAGCTCTGGGGGCTGTGACCTGGTGAGTAGTTAATGCTTAGCAAACAGGTACAGCCATCCTGGGGACAGGGAGTTCTTTCAACACTTAAAAGCCTGAATGGCCTGGTTAGAAATCAGGGTTTCTGTCCCTCTCTGGGATGGGCTAAGCACTGGTTACTGCACACTCTTTGTCAAAGGTAAATTCTATTGGCTCAAGGCAGGAGGTGACCCAAAGCTGACAGAAGGACTTGGTGCTAAATTGTTCATCTAGGAAAGGCCAAAATGGAAGGTTAGGTGAAAATCAGGACAGCCCAGCATGGGTCATGTCATATATTGTGTCTGGGATGAAGACTCGATCCTGGGAAAATGGAAGCCTGGTCCCAGTCGGGAATTTTTTTATCCGGGTATGGATTTTCTTCGGCACCCTTGGCTTTGATCTTGGGGCAGTTGGATTTGCTGAGGGACATTACGTTGCTTCCCAAGGTGATACTGCGGAAGTAGTGGGGTTGTAAAACTGAACTGTGCTCCCAAATACTGCCTGTGACCCCCATGGGTTGTTTCTGAGGGCTCAGGTACTGCTGGCAACAAATTGGGGAAGTATGTGAAGCGCTGTTCATAGTGTTGCGGGACTCTACAGCTGCCGAAAACTTGTGTACACCAGACCTGGGTGTCTTTGGTGGCCATGTGGGGCTTTGCCCTTCCAGTTTTACTCTTGGTGCTTGACCTTACATGGATGGGAGTCACAATGGAGCCGATGCATTTGGGGCTATGGACACAGTAAAGAGCTCCAGCTGTCTAGCTGTGCACCTTCCCATCAGCAGTAAGCAGCCTTGCAGCAGGGCTTGTGTGTACCTGCTGGGGTGCTGCTGTGACTGCTGCTTTCAGGTGACTGAAGGAGGACTGAGCTCTAAATGTCCAGCTGAGGCCCACCCAGAAAATCCCCCCAAAAATACCTCGGCAAATAAAAGAATCCCAGGAAGCTCTGGGCTGTGTGAACACTCTGGGTGATGCCCACTGCCCAGCGTGGGATGCTGTGATCAGGGTCTGCCCCAGAGAGGTGAGGGAGCTGAGGAATTTTACTGCTGCCTGGGCAGCATTGGACCTCTCGCTGGTCTGCACTTTCTGAACAGAAATCGTCTAAGTAGTTAAAAGTGGAAGTACCTCTAGGGTACACTGGACATGAGGTGCATCAGGCAGGGGACAAATGGAGATGCTGATGGGGTGGGTTTCAGCACAGGGGAGCTGTGGGGGAACTGGGAGCAATATGATGCTGACTGGGAACATCTCCCTTTAAACTCCACCTCACCCTGAACTGGGGTGGTTTCTTGGGACAGTTTCTGCCCATAGTGCTCTGAACCCTCAAACAGGGGGAATGAGCTCTTCCTCTGGCTGGTTTCTTGGGGTCTGCCACCTGTGGCTGATGTTCAGGGTTGCCTTAGACCCTCCTGTGCAGGAAGGATGCTGGGCAGAGGTGAGGGGCCAAGCCACAGTCACATTCACTTATTACAGTCCTCTGATTTAGTTAGCAACCAGGTGAGCTGTCACTGGAGGACCTGATGGATGGCAAAGAGAGTTCCCTCCTTCCTGAGGCGGGAAATGAAGCTAATCAGACCTCGGACACCTTAATCCAGCTCTGATCTGATTAATGACCCTGAAGACTGTGAACTCATCAGCACCCTGGCATCTATCACTGCCTTGCATCCTGCCCCTTCTGCTGTCCACCACCCAGCCCAGCTCTTCTGCACACATCCCTGGACTCCATCTCTCTGCCCTGCATGGCATGGGAGCTGCTCTGGTCCAAGTGTCTCCACTGATCATCCCTCCATGATTTTCCTAGATTTCTTTATTTGGATATTTCCACACAGGTTTTATGGCTCTGTCAGCAAAGATTTCTTGTTTGTGCAATTCAGAGGCTGCAGCTTGGCTGGTTGTACTTGCATCACCCTGGCATCAGTGAATTGGGCACTAGCATGGGCTGCTGATCCTTGGGGGAGTTGCTTGTCTTTGGAAAACCTCCTTGGGTAGTGCAGGGGCCTTCCATGAGGGGACTTCCCTCTTTCTATGTAGGCTATTGATCTGCAGCAGAAGAGCTGTTCTACCTTCACTGAGCTCTCTGTTCCCTGGATATTTCTTGTAGTTTCCCCTGTGCTTGGGAGTCAGTCTGCTCCATTCCTCCCCAAGTCTTGTCCTGCCTGTACCTGCTGCTTGGCTGTGCTGGCAATTCACATGGGAGGAGAGAGAAAGTGCTTGGTGTCCTTTTGCTTGTGGGGACACTGGCTTGTGTCCTGGGAAAGCAGAGGGGGATGGACTGGGGGGAGGAGAGGGGAGCCCTACAGCCTCCTCGATGGCAGAGAGGTTGGAGCAGCAGGCACAGCTGAGCTGAGGTGGAAAGGAACACTTCCACCCTCAGTGCCTTCTGGCCAAGTCAGGTGTACTACTGTGGGGTGACAGCCACCCCAAATCCCCTTCTGAGCAAATCCAGCTCTGAGCTTTCCATGGGGCTGATTCCTGCCCTTCTGTCTCCCAGGGAGGCATCTGGAAAAGGGCTATTGTGTGTCTCTTCCCACAGAAGGAGCCCAGGCCCCCCAGTGAAGCTGTTTGGTGCTGAGCTCAGGCAATGGAAGGAGGAAATTGTTGCACACATGGGACCTTTGCAGCGCCCTTCGGCAGGGTCATGCGTGTGCAGGGAGACCAGCAGGCTCCATACCAGACTCTGCTGGCAATGGAAAGAGAAGTCCCTGGGGTTACTGAGCAGAGAAAGCATAGAAGGCTGAGGAAGGCCCCATATGCCTCTGCCTTTCTCCTCTCTGGGCATGTGCTTGCAGCCTCTGTGGCATACAGGATACAGTGGGGTGGACCCATCTCTTGCTCACAGAGTACAGCAGTGCTGGAAATGCTGAAAGGAGAAGAAATACAGGAATAGGAACTTCCTTTAGCCATTATTATGTTTAGGCAGGGCAATAGTGGCTGCCTTACTACTCTTCCAAAGAGCAGGACCCACCACAGGGCACTAAAAAGCAGAGGCTTGTCTCACTTTGTCAGAAGGACACAAAAATTGGGACCCAGAGACACACAGGTGCAGAACCTTAATGGCAGAGATCAGTAAAGCAGTCTGCTTCTCCCTGAAGGCCAGTGCCAAGGGATCTGGATCAGCTCTGCTCCTGCTTATC
Source organism: Dryoscopus gambensis (assembly GCA_013389985.1). NCBI lineage: Eukaryota > Metazoa > Chordata > Aves > Passeriformes > Malaconotidae > Dryoscopus > Dryoscopus gambensis. The sequence continues at coordinate 72,291 of WEIT01025938.1, read as the reverse complement.
CCGTTCTCTATCCTTCCCAGGTTCTCTAAGCTGTGTCTTGTCTAGGAAAGGTAAGGCCAGGCAAATGAGTAACAATCTGCCTGTATGCACCTGCTGTGCTGGCATCTTGACAGACACAGGTGATGGAGGGTGGTGGTCCTGTGTGTGTCCAGCTCAGGTGCACTGATCTCCCTGGATCACAGTCATGCAATGGGAAACAGCACAGCTGGGCAAAGGTGGTGATCCCTGGTGCACAGGATGCAGAGGAGCCTGCTGGTGACTGAGCGCTTCTCCTGCCTTCCCAGCTAAGCACTCTGCCCTCCAAGTGCCCCGGGGGCTCCAAGGTGCCAGGGCAGCACTGGAGCCCAGCGGGGCTTTGCCTACATGTGCTGAAGTCTGTCTTAGTCTCTCCAGATCTCCTCCAGCCGCCGCAACCATAGATCTGCTTCCCTGCCATGGGGCTCTGGATCAGGATGATGGGCTCAGCGCCCTGGGCGGTGGGTCCTGCAGGCTGGGGGGACCTCTCGGTGTGGAGGGCTGGGCAAGGGGCAGAGTAGCCCGGGTCAGCCCCCGGCGGGTGCCCACTGCTGTGTCCGGAGGCTGAGGAAGCCGGAGGAGGGCGGCCGGTAGGGAGGGCGACGGGGCGGGGGGCCGGAGCGGAGCCAATGGGGAGCTGGGGCAGGTGGAAGGGGAGTTAAAACCCACCCCGGTGCCGTCGGGCGAGCGAGTGCCCGGGAGGCGGAGCGGAGAGGAGGGCTGCCCTCGAGGGCAGCCCCGCTGAGCGCGGCGCGGCCCCGCGGGTGAATG